>JAAEAF010001349.1:0-168764 GCA_011037195.1 Triatoma infestans | reverse complement strand
AAAAAGTAAAAAAAAAAAAAAAAAACAACTAGTAAATTAGTACTTCCGATTGAGGATTTTGACAGATGACCCTCTGTCGGATCCCTGGGTGATACCTAAACGGAATATCAAGTTTGAATCTTTTAAGATTTTTCATTTTAGAGCTATGCTGTTCACATAGATTCATACATACATACATTACATACATGCACACACAGACCATTCTCTAAAAACCACTTTTTTGAACTCAGAGGATCTTAAAACTGATATTTCCGGTGAAAACTCGATATCGCAAATTTGGGAAGATTACAATACTTCCTCTTATTAGGAGTAAGAGAAAGTAAAAATACTTGACAGAGTTGCTTATGTACTGGACTAAATCATTCCAAACGAAGGTAAATAGTAGATGAAGAGGTTATTAAAAGGTAGTATTAGGGAGTGGGGGATGGAAAGAAAAAACAAATCTTATGAAGGATGGGGATTTCCAGGACGGGCGTTCAGGTCACAGTTGTACATGAGTGATAAGACGCTTGTATCCGTTCTATAATTGATGTAAGTTCTGTTTTTTAATGTTTATCTTTCCTAAAATGTTTCCCCCCCTCCTGGAAATCCCCATCCTTCATAAAATTTGTTTTTTCTTTCATCCCCCATCCCTAATGCTAACTTTTAATAACCTCTTCATCTACTACTTACCTTCGTTGGAATGATGTAGTTCAGTACATAAGCAACTCTTTCTGTCATTTTGTTAAGTAGTTTTTTACTTTCTCTTATTCCTAGAGAAAAATATTTCCCTTTAGATTCCTCCATCGTGTCAAATTTTCGATATCGAGTTTTCACGGAAATATCCGTTTTGAGGTCCTCGGAGTCCAAAAAAGTGGTTTTAGCAAATGGTCCTGTGTATGTATGTGAACCAGCATAGCTCAAAAACGAAAAAACCGTAGAAAGTTGAAACTTGATATTCCGTTTAGGTAACACCATAGGATCTGACCCTACGTTATCTGTCACAATTCCTCAACCGGAAGTACCACTTTACTAGTTGGTTTTGTTTACTTTTTGCAATTTTCTCAAAAAAGGCCTCCGATGATTTTCTTCAAACTTTGTTTTATCAACTACACATACAACAGCTACAACTTTTATTTCAAACATTTCTCTGGGAAAATTCATTTATGGGCACTTTTAGGGGAGGGTGGGGTTATGTTTTTTCAGGCTTCCACGGCCACCGTCTTGTATCACACTGAAGTCTTCGGTTTGAGATCGCGTCAGTGGTAGCCTGTTTTGGTGTGGAAAACCTTTAATTATAATTTTCCTTTTCGTCTCTCTCCTTTCTCTGAGCAGCGGCAGCCATGTACTGATCATCTCTATTCAAACAGTTTCCCCCCTTTTCAATTTTTACTGTCTCTCTTAAGACACGGTTCGTAATAATTGCTCACTTGGGCAAGGACTTTATGGTGTTCTCAAAATTTATCGCATGCCCAGTTGTGGACGAATGTTCTGTAAAGTGCAAACTTTTCGGTTGTACTCTTTTAAGGCGCGCAGTGACTAACCTTATTTTATCGGAGACATTTTCTGTGATAACCCGCTTCATTTTGTGGTCATCAACCGGTTTCGGGCGTTCGCCCATCTTCAGGATGCATTCGTCAGACAGTGTGACAACACAGACTTGCACAGAGTAATTCAGTTTACACACTCTAGTGAGTAAACTAGTACTCTCTAGGTAGTGAGTGGGTAAACTAGGACACACTCTAGTGTGTAAACTGAATTTGCTCTGTGCAAGTCTGTGTTGTCATACTGCCTGTAAAACGCATCCTGAAGGTGGGCGAACGACCGAAACCGGTCGATGCCCACAAAATGAGGCAGGCTATCACGGAAAATGTCTCTGATGCTTTCCAGCTCTACGGAACCAACCACCACAACAACCTTTTTTTAGTATGCCCCATGTATTTTCTCCACAACTGCAAGGAATCATATAGAGCCCACCACATATTTGTAATGGAAATTTGTCCTTGAAAGGTGGAAGTATTAGGGACATTTTTCTATCCTTTCCATGTATGGTTCTTATATTGTGCTTGGCAAGTAATTTTGTAATCTTTTCTGGCACTCCTTGCACATATGCGACAACAGGTCTGGTTTTTTTCTTCTAATTCTTCCGGTTTCCTCACACGAGGTGTCTGGTAAGCGTTTTTGAAGAGAGTTGTTATTTGCCGATCTGTTTCATAGCCGAAGATTATTTGGATGAGTCGTTGGGTGGCCTTGTCCTAAGCTTCTTTTTCGAACTGTTTCATGTACAAGTTTGCCGCTACTGGGCTTAACGGGGAACCCACGCTGGTCCCTACCTTTTTTTCACAGAAAGGTTTACTTAAACTTGCTACTAGTGGCTTTAATATTCTAGAATTTTATGTTTAAACAAAATGGTTAACCGAATACGCGACTTACCGAGTAGGTTTCTGAATTTTGCAAGATTTACCCACAAAAGGGCTCGACTTCGGCACCTTTATTTGATTTGAGGGGAATTAAGTCCACTAAACTATATAACCACGATTTCTGAGTTTTGACGGGAGCTCTCTCTCTCTCTCTCTCTGCCTGGTGGTCTACAATGTAGTCACATTCTGGTACTTCGTATACCCTAAAAACCAACATATGTCATTTAAAACTCCTGAACAAATACATAATGGTATATCTAATATTAAGGCCAAGAAACGATTTGTACAAATTCCAATTGAAAAAAATCTATATTCGAACTGTAATAATTACAGTCAAACACACCAGATTTTTTTTTTTTCAATATTGTATGGATGCAGTGAATCTCCTATCAAGTTTGACAAGCTAATGTTTGAAAAGATACCAGCAGATCTACTGCGAACATGTCAATTGTTTAGAAATTGGGGGTTCATGATTACATTCATATATCTTCTTCTTCTTAATCATTCCTCGTTTACCTTTCAGTGTCGAGGTGCCTTCACTAAAACTTTCCAACTATCCCTATCCTCAGTCAACTTTCTATTCCTTCTCCAATCCAAGTTCTTCTTTTTGAAATCCTCTCTCACTATCCCTTCCCATGTAGTGCGCGGTCTGCCCCTGCCTCTTTGACCCTGCATCTTAGCCTCAAAACAAGTTCTCGCTATACGGCCTGCGTCCATCCTCATCATGTGCCCAAACCATCTTAGCCTGTGTTCTCTCAGCAGCTCATCCACCGGCCCGACATTTAGATTAGACCTTATTGTAGAATTTCTTATTCTATCTCTCCTCGTCTTTCCCTCTATTTTTCGGAGGAAACGCATTTCGGCTGCCTGTACCTGGCTGCTGTGTTTGGAAGTTAGAGCCCATGATTCGCTGCCGTAGGTTAGAATTGGGAGATAAGTATTTTTAAAAACCGTTATTTTCGTGCCCTTCGTTATTTCCCTTTTAGTAATAAATCCTTTCTTAAGGGCATTGAACATTCTACCTGCCGTAGCCACTCTTCCGTTAATTTCTCCGTGTATTCGGCCTTGTTCATTGATATTTACTCCCAAATATTTAAAATCAGCAACTTGCTCCAACATAACATTCCTGATGTTAACATTTAGCGGTCCTTCTCTGCAACGGCTAATCTCCATAGTTTTAGACTTATGGACGTTAATCGCCATGTGAATTTTCCCTAATTCTTCCTGCAATATATTCATATGGTATTGCAAATTTATATCATTATTTGCAAACACGACGATATCATCTGCGAACGCGAGGAGGCTCAAACGCACAGGAGTCATTCTACAATAACCGACATTGAAGCTGCGCATCTTTTGCTGACACTGCCGCAAAGCTTCGTCTAAGGCAACTATAAATAACAATGGGCTAAGGCTACAGCCTTGACGGATTCCTTTCGTTGTTACAAATTCTTTCGACCTAACGTTGGAAGTGCGAACGTAATTTCTTGTTGTTTTGTATAGACTTTCTATGGCCCTCCTTAAGCCTTCGTTTACTCCTTTCCTGATTAGAGAGTCCATTATGTCACACCTTCTCACTCGATCGAATGCTTTTTCCAGGTCCACATAGCATACACACAATTTCTTGTTCTTTTCTATGACCTTCTCGCTTACTTAGCGCAGAGCAAAAATAAGGTCCTGTGTGCTTCTATTGCTTCTAAATCCGTACTGGCCCTCCTGAAGTTGACTATCTATGATTCCTCGCAGTCTGTTCTCTAGGATCTTGGAGTACAATTTGCTAGGGACAGATAGAAGGGATATTCCTCTGTGATTTCCACATTCTCTGTTATCACCTTTTTTATATATTGGCACTATTACTGAAACCTCCCAATCTCTAGGAATCTGCTTCTTTTTCCAAATCAGATTGAAAATATGTAGGAGGATTTCTTCTCCCTTTTTACCCGTATACTTTATCATTTCTGGGGTAATTCCGTCATGTCCAGCTGCCTTTCCTAGCTTCATATTTCCGATCACTAATGATAACTCCATATCCTCTATGTAGTCATCTTCCTCGAATACTACGTCTACTTCCCTATTCTCATTAAATGTCAATGCAAGATTCACTTCGTTCCGTTCGTTCGCTTCCTCCTCATCACCGTTGCTGCCTTCCTGTAGTAAGTCTATAAAATACTCCCTCCATCTCTCCATAATATCTTCCTCTTTTCTAATTATATTTCCCATTTTATCTTTTATGAATTTTATGGCAGGTTCCTTATCCTTCCTCATATTTTTGAGTATTTTATAAAACAGCTTCTGGTTTCCTTTAGAGTTTTCTTCCATATTTTTCCCAAACTCCTCCCAAGATTTCCTTTTTGATTCCAACACACTTTGTTTAACTTTCTTCCTGTGTTCCTTGTATCTTTCATAATCTGCCAATGTACCCGCTCTTAAGTAATTCCGCCAGGCTACTTTCTTTCTTTTTACCTCCGCTTTCACTTCTTCGTTCCACCAAGCTGTTCTTTTCTCCCTCAGGCCCACCTTTGATTCACCACAGACTTCCTTCGCTGACTCTAGAATTATTTTCTTAAACGCCTCCCAGCACCTATTTATGTCATTATTATTCCAGTTGTCACCATGTAACCTTGCCTTTCCTTCTATACTTTTCCTATATGTTTCGGCTGTTTCCTCGTCCTTCAGTTTAAAGGATTTTATTCTCCTATTAGTTTTCTTCTTAATGAAGGGTTCTTTTCTTCGTTTCGTGATTGATGGGCAGTCTTTCTCCAAAATCAACAGATAATGATCGCTTCCTATCTCGAAGCCCCTTTTAACCGTGATGTTTAATATCTCTTTCCACTTTATCTTTTTACTTATTAGGAAATAATCAATAATAGATTTTTCTTCCCTACTCCTTTCCTCTCTAGTGTGCCTATGTATTTCTCTGTGCGGAAACTTAGTATTCCCTATTACCATATCATTAGCTAAACAGGTATGGAGTATCCTCTCGCCAGTATCATTTATCTCAGTTTCTCCATACTTTCCCAGCACGTCTCCCCATTCCTCAACGTTGTTACCAACTCTTCCATTTAGATCTCCCATTACTATAGGTATACCCTTACAGTCATCCAGCAGTTTCTGTAAGTTGTCGAAAAACTGATCCTTTTCTTCTGTACTCGAATTGTCTGTGGGAGCATAAGCTACTATAGTTGAGTATAGAATTCCCGATTCCTCCCAATCCAATTCAAATCCAAATAATTCTTTCATCAATACAACTCCAATCCTTTATTAAATCCCTCATATATTTGTGGAAGATACAGCCTACTCCTCCTTTCGCTCTTTCATTTTGTGACACTCCGGAATATATAAAAGTATAACCGTCCTTCAAACTAACACATCCTTTTCCTTTCTTTTTAGTTTCAGATATGCCTATAAAGTCAATTCTGGCCTTTTTCAACTCATCCACTAATTCCTCCTCCTTTCCATTAATTCCTCTCACATTCCACGTTCCTAAACGAATAATCCGTTTTCCTCGCCTAGTCGTAACCTTCAAAAATCCGTCCGTCATTCCTGTGTTATTTGTAATCTATAGAATTTCAGTCGTATGAGGGATTGGCCCATAGCAACCTATCCTGATGGAGGGGCTGCCTCCTTCTGGCTACCAGGCTAGCCATATCACCTTAGGGACGGTAACCCTAAGTTGTGTACTGTCTGTACCTTGTCTGTAGTGTGGGAGTGTTTGTGGATATGTTTAGTATATTGTTCTGGTGAGTGTGCATGGTGTACTGAGCTCAGGTTAACCCGTAGGGTCGCTACTCCCCAGGTAACTGCATGCAACAGTTACCCCTTGCGGGGACATTCATATATATATATATATATATTGTGTGTGTGTGTGTGTGTGTGTGTGTGTGTGTGTTTTTGTATTGCGAACAAACCTTTCGCCAAAATGAAAAATCGCAGGCTGAGCTTGGTATTCCGTTTAAGTACTATCACCGCAATATATAAAGGTTTCAATGAAATCGGATCATTCACTGAATTCTTTTTTTTTCAGTTTTCGCAAAAAGACTCGCAACGCTTATTTAAATCTAGTATAATATCTACATACACAAATGCCTATCCTTTAAATTGGAACATTTTTACATTAACTGACTTTTTGGAAGGTTCTGAGGGAGCATTAACTAACGTTAAGCTTTCCTCTAGAGTAACACTTCACTACAATTTAATGGTTCTTCTACCTGTATAATTTTACTATACATTAGAATCACTGTTAAAACTATACATTAGAAAATTGGTTAACCGGAAGTGCGACTTTACAGAATTGAATCATTTTAGGATTTTCTCGAAAACGGCTATGTCCGAGGCCAAATAAACAAAGAAGAAAAAAAAAAAAATAAAAGTATTAAATAAATTACTATCAAATTAAGATGGTAGTTTTAAAAGTTAGTTATTTTTGTAAACAAAGCAAAGTTTTTAAAAGTTACAAAGTTTGTAAATATGTTAAACGATGAGATTGTTTACAAAAAAACAAAGTTAGTCGCTCGCTACCTCTCCAAGGGTTAACATATAGGAAGGAAAAATAATTGTGAGATTCGGTCTTAAATATAATAAATATTCCGTTAACATATCGTGATGCAGTGCAGTATTACGAAACTCTTTTCTTTTTTATACTTTCCTCGATTTCCTACAGGGGAGTTATTTACATCACTTCCGAGCTGCAGCAGCCAAGAAGGCAGGAAAACTATAGCAAAACTGTATGCAGAAGCATAAAGGAAAAAAACGTAAGTGCACTACGATCACTCTAGTTGGTGCTTGCACTGGCTGCCAGTAGAGTGCAGCACCAACTAGAACTTGTAGCTAGATAACTGCTGACTGCTACTTATACCAGAGCTAGCGCAATGCTTGCGTATGAAATCTGGTGTGAAACACTCATACAACTTTCTCTTACTCCAATTCTCAAAATTATAATTGACAATTTATAGTTTGTGTACCAAATTTAATGAAATTCGACGAAAACTGAAATAAACTGTTCAGTAAAAGCGCACTTCCAATTTACTAATTTTCTTGAAACTTAGAATTTAGGCCATCTATTTATTGTTAATTAATTTTTTTTGGATGATTAGAATTGTATAATCAACTATGATAGCACTTTACAGAAAAACATAACCCCACCTCTCCCCTAAAAGTGCCCTTAAATGAATTTTACCAGAGAAATGTTTTAAATAAAAATTATAGATCTTTGTATGTTTAGTTTATATAAGAAGTTTCAAGAAAATCGTCGGAGCCATTTTTGGAACATATTTAATTTTAATTAACATTATTTAGATCAGGGGTGAGCAACCTTTTTAATCAACAGGACAATTTAAATTTTAAAATTTTTTGGCGGGCCGCACATAAAGTAACACTTATTAATAATTTACAAAACTTTATTTATAATAAACATTAGAATAAAAAAATATAAAGTTTAAAAAAAAATAATGATTTCATATACAAATTTTAATGCAAAATAAAAACAAACAAGAAAAGAACAGAAAAACGAATTTACCTGAAATTTTTAATGATAAATTTGGCATTGTTTGTTCGATACAAGCTGATCAATATCAGCCGGAATTGATGAGGTAGCTACACGTACGCAGCTTTCTTACACACACGCATCGTACACGTGCATCACTCAGTCTTGATCGGTGGTCATTTTTGATTAATTTCATGGTTGAAAATAATTGTTCGCAAACATACGTACTTCCGAACAGAGACATCATTTGCTTTACATTTTTCGTCAAAAGTGGAAATTTCTCAGGGCTCACATAAGACTTATAAAAATTTTCGATGTTTACTGAGAAGAATACATTTTTTAAATCGGTATTGTTCTGCATGTCAAGCACTTCCATTTGAAAGTCTTCGGGAACTTTATCCACATCGATATTAAATGGCGAGGAAAACATTTCATGAAAACCGCTGTTTTCTCAGCTTTGAACATTTGGAATCGTAATTGAAATTCTGACTGATTGTGTGACAGAAACAAACACAAAAAAGCATAGACGCGGCGCGTTCGTATTGCATGTTTGAACAAGTCGAGTGAGTATCTCGTCACAAACAAGCACAGACGCGGCGGCGCGTTCGTATTGCATGTTTAAACAAGTCGCCGACAAGTGAGTAACTCGTCACAAAAAATTGTTTCGGTTTAGTATGTACTACCATTTTATTATAATTAATTTTATAACAATATATTGATAAAATAAATTCAATTTTAGAAATGCTTGGCGGGCCGCATAAACATGTTTAAACATGTTTAACGGGCCGCGTGCTGCTCATCCATGATTTAGATGATAGAATTGTAATAAACTGAAAAAGCACTAGAGGCCACCCCTCCCCTAAAAGTGCCCTTAAATGAATTTTCCAGAGAAATGTTTCAAATAAAAGTTGTAGCTCTTTGTATATGTAGTTAATATACCAAGTTGGAAGAAAATCGTCGAAGCCGTTTTTGAGAAAATTGCAAAAAAGTAAAAAGAAAAACAACTAGTCAAGTGGTACTTCCGGTTGAGGAATTTTGACAGATAACGTAGGGTCAGATCCTATGGTGGTACCGAACAGAATATCAAGTTTCAACTTCCTACGGTTTTTCGTTTTTGAACTGTACTATGTGTGTGTGTGTGTGTGTGTGTGTGTGTGTGTGTGTACAGAAAGAGAGAGAGACCATTTGCTAAAAACCATTTTTTTGGACTCAGAGGACCTCAAAACGGATATTTCCAGTGAAAACTCGATATCGAAAATTTAACACGATTACAATACTTTCTCTTACTAGGCTAGGAGTAAGAGAAAGTAAAACCGTAAGTACACTACGATCACTCTAGTTGGTGCTTGCACTGGCTGCTAGTAGAGTGCAGCTCCAACCAGAACTTGTAGCTAGATAACTGCTGACTGCTACTTATGCCAGAGCTAGCGCAATGCTTGCGTGAGCGATTACGGCCAAGTCATCTAAGTTCCATTCATCCAACGTTAAAGTATTTTTTTTATTACTTCTGTGACAAACATCTGTTACTACACCCGCTGCATTTCCAATTTACATAAGTCTGCACTTTTTTTTTTTTACCTTTGTAAAGAAGTTGATTTTCCTTTACAGCTTTTCTTCCTTGTCTTTTCTTGTAAATTTCTATCATACTATTCTTCAATAATTAGTTCTCTTAATCATTTGAATTATTTGACAAGAATTTATTTTTTAGTAATTGGTTTATTTTTTAATTTCGTATTCATTTATGTATTTATACTTTAATAATAATCAATTAATTTCTTTTTTTTTTTCATTTACTAACCTGTTATTTAGTTACAAATTTGTCTTTATTATTTTACTAGGTTTTATGTATGTTAATATTTCATGCAATTTTTGCTCTACACTATTTCATTGCAATTTTTATGTAAAGCAGGAATAATTTCATTTTACTTTAATATGACATGTTTTTCTTTTTTTTTTTAAATACATACATTTCATCTGCTAGAATTTATTGACAGTTCTTCCTTCACTCATTTTATCTTAATTAAGGTAGTATTCCACATCCCCTTGAGAAGAGCTACCTTTTCAGGTGCACTTTACAGTGTAGTGTTTAAAAGCCCTCTCAGGACCTCCACCGGCTGTCCCAGAAGGCTGCAACGATGACTGTACAGATAAAAAACGAACACTTCTATTTAAAAAAAATTTCCAGATACATTGAGTTTAAGGCAATTTTGGGAGACCTGTCTGTCACTTAGGTTTTTAAATTTAACTACCGCTGCAATCTTTGTTGAGATAGTAGGTATTGCCACAAATTCCACTCTGGTATACATATATAACCCGTGCAACCTTTTTTTATGAAACGTTTGTAAACGTACCAATTTTAAAGTAATATTGTCAATTAAATTTTATTAATTGCAGTAAGAAAAACTCGTGTGAGTGTTTCAAAACAATTTTTTCCCCTCCAGTAATTGCAGATCCGAGAATATATTTCTGAAAATCAAATACTAATATGCAGAACATGGCTACCCCAGCTCACAGACTAGATAAAAAAAAAGAAAAAATATTTAATGTTTTTCAGAATAAAGCAAGGCTGCAACTTTAACAACCCGGAAGTGGGAGGGGGAGACCAAGACTTCGTCACCCAATAGTAATCATACGCATGGGAGAGAAAATTAAGCTCCATCCATTACGAACAGCCATTTACAGAATGGAGAAAGTAGCTAAAGCCCACTGATGGTTACCCACCCTATTTCTTGTCAGTTATTTCATTCAGCTTTAGAGGGACACTACCCTGAAGAAGCCCATTGGAATATGAGCGAAAAGTCGGTTTATAACAAACCACTGACGTGATCTCAACCCGAAGAGACCTGTTTTACAAAAAGTGGTTTATTATTATTTTTTTTTTTTAGAACATAAAGAGCAGCCATAATATCAAGATCGAAAAATAAGTATAAATTATAAGAAATTCACAATACAGAGACATTGCTAATATATTAATAATAATAGGAACCCCCAGGTAAGGATCAAAGACTCAATCCTAAACGCATCAATACAAGCAAAATTTCAATGAATATCCAATATATATGTTTTAAATATAAAAAGAACATGAATCAGAAAATTGTAAATATTAAGATTTGAGTGTTACTTTTATGTTATCATGTAAAAAAACATTTGTTGAATGAGTTCATATTGCATAAACAAAATTTACAATGAAGGCCATTCATACGATATTCTTAAATCACTTAATGTATCGTTAAAGACTGATAAAAACATAGTTAATTTAACAAACAAAAATCACTATTTTTTACTAGGATGAGATTACCAATGAATATTTTATTTGCATTGCTCATTATATAATTTTCTCAAAAGAAAGAAAGAAAAAAACTGGTGTGTACCGCTCACACGACTTCTTTTACTGCGCTTCATGCAACTGTAACATACAATTACAAATTTTCTTTACGCTTACAATTTCATTCATATTTCCTAACGTAAATATCGAGTTGTTGGGAGGTGAAGTACCTGCGCAGCCAGGTAGTACAGGACAGTATTGTAGTCCAGAAGAGAGCGCCTATAACACTGAGCCCACATACCACTTGATTTAACGTCACAAATACCGCAGAATTACCTAGAATCTTTTTATCGGGAAAATGTTTCAAATAAAACTGAGAGGTTTCTATCTGTACACATTAATTCCAAATAATATCTGTACAGTTTAAATAATCGTTATGTGGTTTTAACATTTTTGTCACATTGTTATATCTTTTGTTTAATGGCAATGGAGAATTGTTCAATTGGTTTGATAATGGTATAATAATTGATAATGGGTTCAATTGAGAATTGAATAACTTTTAAAGGATTTGGTAAATAAAAATGTTGAAATATAACTACTTCAAGGCGGGGTGTATAGTGTGATCGACTGTATCATATATTATCATATGGCAGTAACATGTGAGAATATAATCGTTTCAGTTTTGTTGGAGAACACAGTTCACAAATAAAATAAATAATTGGCTATACTCAAATATACGTAATATCAGGAAATTATTGGATTGTATCCAATATCATTAGTATCATTCTCTACCAATAAGTCTGTCTTCCTTTCTGTTGAAGACGATGGAAAAAAAGGTTGGTTGATTGACACATTTATTAGGGACGAAATTTTGGGAAAGTCTCCTCCCCCAATTATCGTCAATATGCTTACCAGCCAGGAAAATCTAAGGACCTTGAGCTGGATGATCTAAACAGGCTACTGCAGAAATTGCAGTAGCTACCTTTTTGGACATAGAAGGGGCCATTAATAACGTCTCCTCTGTATCCTTAGTGGATGCAGTGTGGCAAGAAAGGTTACACCTCCAACAATTTGCGAGTGGATTAAATACAGTCTGTTGGGAAGGAATAATACAGCCATCCTAGACGATTTCTCTATAGAGGCCAGAGTAAGCAGAGGCTGTCACAAAGAAGTGTTTTTTCCCTATTATTGTGGACGATACTAGCCGACGATCTCCTAGTCAAATTAACTGCGGAAAGCTTTCATTGCCTAAGAGTCGCGGATGACCCGGCAATCATTGTAAGAGAGCGATTAGCAGATACTATGACGGGGCGACACAGAGAGCCCTAAATATTGTAAATCAATGTTGCAAGGCAGAAGGATTCTCCATTAACCTCCACAAAAATAATTTGGTTCCTTTCACAAAGAAAAGGAATCTAAGTGGCTTAGAACAACCGATACTTGGGGGAGTGAGAATCCCCTTTTCAATGGAAGCTAAATATTTAGGAGCCAATTTTGATCGAAAGCTGGCATGGAAATCTCATTTGAATAATAGTAAACGCAAGGCCAAAATCGCCCTTTGAAGATGTATGCGGCTGTGTGGTAAAAGCTGGGGAATAAGTCCCAAGATAACCTTGTGTATCTACACAAGTGTCGTCAAACCAATGGTGACCTCCAGGGCAGTGGTTTGGTGGACGAGGATCTTGCAAGGGGAAGGCTCAGTTGTTGCTCGAAGGCTTGCTTGCCTGAGTATGACGGGCGCCTGTATAACTTACCTACACAATAGGGGTCGCGGTGGCGTAGGCTGCATAGCTAACCCCAGAGAATCTAATCTACATGTAAATAAAATTGTGGCAGGGATTATATTGATGTTAATAGTATAAAAATTACCTAAGTGAGTCTACATTTAGACTACCTAGCAAATACTTCGGTCAGCCCCACCAAAACTCGTAATGGTAATTTCAAGCTAAGTCTGATTCATAGATTTCAGAACCACTCTAAAACCAATATTTTTCAGAAATCAAAATATTTCAAATAAAAGTGATAGAATTACATATATTATGTGAAGTCACATTTATATTGATATAGTCATTTGCGGAGGGCAGGCTATACGCCATCGCCAATGCTGTTTAATGCGGTCACAATCAATGTTTTGATTAAGACCAAATTTTTTTATTTTCTCTTATTGATGAAAAAGCATGTACAGAAATCGTGTCAATTTTCGAAAATATATATATTATCTCTCTCTCTCTCTCTATATATATATATAAATATATTTTTTTTTTAAGGAGCATCATCTTCTGAGGTAATAACACTCTTCTGTAGGGAGTGCCCTGCACTACAAAGTTGCAAAGTTCCTCTGGACAAATTTTTTTTTTTAAGGCGCATCATCTTCTGAGGTAATAACATTCGTCTGTAGAGAGTGCCCTGCGCTACAATGTGCCCTGCATCCAGAGATGGACAGCTTTTTTTTTTTAAGGCGCGTCAACAACTGCAGTTAATCTAGGCCTATCTATTAGTTACTCAAAAGAAAAATAATAAACCAGATCTAAAACAAACTTACAGACCGGAGTGAGAAAATAAAAATGAATAATTGTTATTTACTTTATTTTATCAAATCTCAATGAAAGCATTTGCCTATTAATTCAAAGCAGTCACAAACGTTATATATTTACTAACAAACAGACCGCGTGTATGGGTCCAAAGCACATCTAAAAGACAAAATAGTTTCAAAAGTTTTCAATCAAATAGAATAAACAGTTTTAACCAAAAAAAAGGTAAAAAAGAAAGATATGAGATTTTTTGAAGAAAATTTAACTTCTTATTTCTTTGCAGGATAGTTGCAATGATGAAGAATACAGAGACAGGATGAAAGAACTGCTTTATGATGAGAACTAAAGACTGACAAAGATTAATTTAGATTCAGGAGTGGGGCCGCAACAGCTGAACCTGAACCTTGCTGCGGCATTAAAAATGCCTCTAAAGGCCACCAACATAGCCAATCTAAGTGGATCACCCATTACATCTTAGAAGAAGGAGGCTTCCGACTTAGGGGACAGTCCGAATCTGACTCAGGTAGTCACCACCAGGACAGTTCTATTTCAGGAGAATTAAGTCAAATACAAATAATGGTAAGAAAATGTGCAAAAATGCCCCTTTAAGGTCTTCGGCTATCCATTTCACAGATATGAATGGGATACATATTACTGTGATTTATCTGTTATAATTACTGCTATTTTTCTTTGGTTCTGCGATCTTGACGAATATTTATTGTGCCACTTGTTGCTAGATAGCTGAGTATACTCTCAATCTAAAGAACCTCTTCCATGGCCATTTTTTTTAGGAATTTCATGACCTGAAACAGCTCTAGTGAGGATATATCCTCCTCCAAAAACCAGTATGTACCAAGATATCCAAACTATACAGTAGTGATTTATTTAAGAGCATTTTTTATTTTCTGTTACTATTGTGAAAGGAAGTATTGTGCTAATTTTCGACATGAGTTTACACCGGAAATTATTAGGAGTAACAAAAAAATTATGCTTTTGCAAATATTCAGTTTATGGGAGCGTCACTTCAAAAGTCCATCAGAAGATTTATTTGAGTTCTCTCCATCTCACCACAAACCTGCAGGAGCTATCACATTTTAAACTTCTCATTCAGATCCTCTGAGTATGTAAGCTTCGTGAGAAAACTCTGTTAGCATGAGCAGCCTAGTTTTGCTCAGACGAAGCATACCATAGATCTGTTCCGGTCATCACGATCCAAAATTTCTTAGCTTACGGCAGTACAAGAAAACTGCAAGAAAGTGAAGAAAAATAAAGTTGCACTACGGCTACTGGATTTTGACGGAAATCTTCGTGTGGGATTTCTTGAGGTACCTCACGGAATATCAAGTTTGAACATTTTGCGATTTCTTGTTTTTTTTAAACAGTTTGCTCCCACAAACTGAATATTTGTAAAAAATATAATTTTTTGGTTACTCCCAATAATTTCCGGTGTAAACTCATGTCGAAAATTAGCACAATACTTCCTTTCACAATAGTAACAGAAAATAAAAAATGCTCAATATCTGTATAGTTGATAAAAAATCACTACTGTATAGTTAGGTCCTGGAATTCCTTCTGTGCGCAGCAATGTGAAGAGCCCGCTTTAATGTCATACAATGATGACTAAAGATCACTAATTATCTTGTATTTAGATCACAAATCTCACTTGATTATTCCAATCTTCAAATCTAACTTAATAGTTTTATTGATCACTTTACTCAAAATAAGACATCTTATCCTTTATATCAGGTTGTAGTAAATATAAAGACATACCTGTACACTGTGGTGCAGTTTCATCTGAATTGTCACCACAATCATCTTCTCCATCACAAATCCACTTTATCTGAACACATTTTGTATTATTGCACCTGAACTGACGCAAGCTGCACTCTCCTCTACTTCCGTCTGAAAACATAAAAGATCAATTAATAGGAGATGTTTATAAGATAATAGCCACATTTTTTCTGGCCATTGCAGTACAAGCATCAAGCCAAGCAGGCCAAGATTTTAAGACCTGACAATTTGGAAATCAATTAATTAATACTAAAAATTGCTGTTTCAGGCTTCCATGGCCGTTATGAAAAACAACTAGAGAAACATTAAGTCTTCAGGAATAAGACACGCCTGAAGGTTTCAGGAAACCGTTACTCACAGATTTAAAACTGCCAAAATTTAAACCTTAAAAGAAGCATAGTTTGACCAAAAATCTGCTATGGAAGATTTGCGAAAATCATCAAATACAATCCAAATTAAGTTTGCCAACTTATCACTTTGAGAAGTCTTATGCATCACATAAGAGTGGTATTTGGTTATAAAGCCGGGATTTTAAAAGCCAATGCTAGTAATAACAAATAATCAGAAGTTTCAATTTTCTTGACACTCAAAATTTAAGACCGTATTTGTCACTCTCTTACTCTAATTGTAGCTGTACACAGGAAATGATTATAGAACCAAATTAACTAGTACTATTTATAAAATAAGATCTATTTAGGCTCTCTATGTGTACATATAGTCTGTGAGAGTAGGTGGAAGTGGTCGTTAGCGGGTAGCATTTAATCATTATTTATATCTAGCCTAATAAACCACGAAAAACGCCAAGGTTCCCCGAAGAACTAGCTAGACCAACTCCCCCAATGGAGTCTTACTTGCTATAACAAGAAATTGTTTCAATAATGACAAATTTTCATAAACTGAATGGCATCATGAGTCCATAATAATTTCATTTTAGTTTGTGTGTGTGCCTGTCAAACACATATATCCCTAGGGAGATAGAGGATTAATATTTCTTCTTTGTTCTTTGGTTATTGGCGTCCGTGAGTATCCTAGGCTAAAGACACTAATAACATTTACCTGACACCTTCAACAAGCACACACTATTCAAAAGAAAAAATAGTTCATGTCTGCAATTACTTGGATTTAACGTAACTACAAGGGAACTCAGTTCACTACCACATATAACACAGTACACTATCACTTAAACAATGTACGTCGTAGAGACGACTGACAAGTAAAAATGCCAAAATAGATCTAGGTAGTAGTGGATTTTGACTTGCTGCCTCTTACACCTTGTTTGCACTGATTTTCCATATCAAAAGAAGATTCGAACATGAAGATTTCGGGTTCAAACCAAGTTAACAGGCAAAAATAAATATGTTTCATAAATTACGAGCTTTGATGAGATTTATCAACTAATTAATTAATTTTTAGTATCAATGACTGAGAAGTACAGTAAGAGAAAGAAATGTGAATGTAAATACAGATCACAATTATTTTGTTGATGCAATCATATCTTCATTAAAGAATTTCTAGAGTGAAAAAAAGTAAAAATAGATTTAAAAAAATAAATAAAATAATAATAAAACCAAAATGTTTATCAAGTGAGCCCAAGTTAATTACAAAATGAGGTAATTAAAGAAACTATAAATACAGATTTGTACCTTGCTTACGTACCCCATATGCGCAATCAACTCAGTACCTACTATTTAAACATTGCACTGTTAAAATAACAATACAAAGTAAATAGCATTACTCTAAATTTTTAAATACGGTTGTCATGCACGTTATTTTTTTCTCTCAATTTCTTGAAGAGGTCTATTTCTAAGTGGAACGAAAGTTTCTAAAATAAACAAAATCCAAAATATAACATGCACGGTGCAAATAAAATCATCCATAGCTGCATTACAGAATTCAATTTTAGCCCCGAATAATAGGGAAAAAGAATTTTGATTTGTGTCAATAAAGTTAAATTAGTTTCAATTAGGATATTGCACATCTCGGTTACATTAATAATTTATTTTTTTATCTAGAAATCATTAAAAAAAGAACACAAAGAGGAAAATGATATGGGGAAGAAGTTAAATTAAACAATTCTTCCTCTTACTAACGGTAAGAGAAAGTAAAAAGGAAGTTAAATACCCAACATTTGTTATTGAAACTTAAGAGCTTGATTTGGGACAAAGCTCAAGTTGGAAGAAGTTTTTTAGTGGCAACATTAAAATAAGCATGGAACAAATAGGAAGTTAAAACTTGAAAAGTTGAAACTCCAACCTGAAAGAATTTTTATTGTAAAAAAATACAATTTTTCCTGAAATAAAAAAGACGCCATGATTCATAATAAAAAAATAATTTAATCTTAAGACTTCGTAATAGATAAATATATACAAAAATTAGGGTGCCTTTGGTGGCCCGAAAGAAAAAAATTGTAAAAAAAAAAATTGAAATCCAACTTGCATTTTCGAATATATTCTCAATATACCACATTGAAACCAACCCTTTGACGTATGCATCAACAAAAAATCTTGAATTCAAAACATTTAATGATACTAATAATAATAATAACAATAGTAGTAGTAGTATACTCTTTAGTAGTTCCTTGAAATCATTATTCAGAAAGTTTTATCTACGAAAAATTAAAATACAATTTACAAGAGAATAAAATTGGCTTCAATAAAATTGTATATTGATCAAATATTAACAGGAATAGCACTTTTTTGTAGAGATCAATTTATTATAAACGAATTGAAAGCTTAGTTTTTGTTTAAAGCATATAACAAATAGTCAGTAATATCACACAAAGTAGTAAACTTACTTCTAATTAATCCTTCAAGGGCTGCTGAAAATGAGTAATAAATAAACAGCACAAATACAGTAATACGCATTGTTACTTTCGCAACCATAAATATTTAAAAATATTCACAGAAACTACAATAAATAGAAACAGATTATTTTTTTGTTTTGAATAAAATATTGTCCATTAAAATACTAAAATATATATATGTAAAAGACACTTTTAAAACCAAATAAAACACAGCCTAACTCACAGGTTAAGACCTACTGAACTGGGAAGGGGAAAATCCGACAGTTGTGAAGCCCTCTTTTTGTTGAGATCCCAGCCGTTTTTCCCTTTTGCGCATGCGATGTAAACCATTCCACTTTATTTTAGCTTCTTGTAAAACTCAGGCATTTAATTTAATACAATAGCGTTTAAATTAATTTTACTTTAATTCAAAAAAAAAAAATTTTTTACTTGCTCTTATTTTTTTTACAATAAGGCTTGGTTTTGTTGAATGAAATCTTTGTTTTTAGATCATCTGTGATTGGTACAATTTTGATCACACCATGTCCAACCAACCAATCTGCTTGTGAACACCAAACAAATGAATGTGGGAAAAGACGACCTTCCACAATCAACATAATGACTGACCAATTAAAAATAAAATTACCATAAATAATGCATTGTAAGCAATTAAGGAAAAAGTAAAGTTTTTTGTTTAACTTTAAAAATTAATAAAATAAAAATCTAGAAAAGAATAGAATAAAAGAATTAAGAAAAGAATAAAATAAAAATCTGATTACACGATTTTCTGCTACTGCAGTTCTCAAAAATGTTTCAATTCCAAGTTTGAAAAAAATTTGGTGTGAAAAACTCACGCAACTTACTTTTACTGCGGTTTACAGAATTGTAATTGACAAATTTTATAATTAGTAAACATAATTTGATGAAAATCGTTTGTGTTTTTATGGAGAAAATCGCGAAAACTGAAAAAAATTTCATTAAAAACGCACTTCCGGACATTAGATTTTCTTCAAACTGAGAATTTCAACAACATATTTTATTCTAATTAATATTATTTGGATGATAGAATTGTGTAGTAATCTGAAATAACACTTTAGAGTAAAAACCTCAGCCCCACCATTCCTCTCAAAATGCCCTTAAATAATTTTCTTCCGGAGAAATGTTAAAAATAAAAGTTGTCGCTCTTTGTATGCGTAGTTGAATTTTAAAGAAAATCGTTGAAGCTGTTTTGAGAAAATCACAAAAAACAGAAAAAACCATTTAGTGAAGTGGCACTTCCAGTCGAACGATTTTTACGAAAAGCTTATTTTCAGGTCTCCTGGTGGCACTTGTACCTGGTGGTACCAAATATTGAGTTTAAACATTCTGCGACGTTTCGTTTTTGAGATAAGCTGTCACACACACAAACACACACCAATGGCTAAAAACCAGTCTTTTGGACTCAGCGGACCTCAAAACGAATATTTCTGGTGAAAACTCGATATTGAAAATTTGGCACGATACAATACTTGCTATTACTAAGAGTAAGAGAAAGTATAAATCCGTCAACTGGGATTGCGAATTTTCAGAATGGTGTTCATCTCGAAATACCCGAAAAACGGTTCAAAATATTTTCCTCAAACTTGGTATATAAACCACACACATATAAACCTTTTACTTTTATTTGAAACAGTTCTCTAGAAAAATTTATTTCATTTCTAGGGAGACTAAACCTCTATGCTTCCCTCTATTTCCCAATCAGTATAATTCTGCTCCACCACCTGGTTAAGGGAACAAACACTGAGTGAAATTCTGACTTTTAAAAAAATTTGTTTACAACTTTGCTGAAATAAAGATTACTTCCATCTCTGTAGTGTTGGCGAATATCAATATTACGATGCTGGCTGTTGGAGTTACAAGGAGTTGAAATTTTCGGATCTCACATAACAATCAAAATATACAAATTTGACTCTTAGTATCTTACTTTGTAATGTTCAGATCTGTCTGAAATTTTGTTTAAATAAATACCAATTTTCATTTTTTTCAGCCTAATATCAATTTTTGAGAAGCTTGCTATGGAGAAAGTTGAAATTTTCAGATATCACATCGTACTCAGATGATAAAATTTGACTCAAATCTTGTTTCGTATTGTTCAGAGCTGTATGAAATTTTACTTAAAGATTTCTGTCTCCATATATGAGAACTGTGGCATTAAAGTAGTGTAGAAAGGGGAAGTGAAGTTTATATAGATCTCGCATCCCACTCAATCTAAAATTTTGGCTATTTTATTGCATAATATTCAGTAAGAAGTGATCATGTGTGCACCACTACTCACATGTTTTTCTTACTGCATATTTTAAAATTTTAATTGACAAATTTTTGTCTAACTTGGGAGTTTTTACTTAACATTTGAGTTGCCACATTCTTTTGCCAAGGAACAGTAAATTCAGAATGAATTAGGTCTGAGAGATACCTAACTTTAACATCGTCAAGCACCAGCTTAACGCACCAGCTCTGTGGTGACAGATTTTGCTTTATTACTTTCTCTAAGTACTATAAGAGGAATTATTACGATCACAAAAAGTTTCGAACTTGCGTTTTCACTGAAAGTACAAGTTTTGAGTCACCTGGGTATGAGAAAGCTGGTGAGAAACGCTCCGTACTCCTCTCACAGTAAGTCTTACAATTCTAATTGACAGATTTCCTGCAAACTTGTAATTATTTAGTCTACACTACAGAACTCTAATATAAACCAGGACATCTTAAACAACATCAACATCTTAAACTTTATTCATCAGAAATTACTTTTACTTACACTTCCTATGGATACTTTAACAACAGTAAATTTAATTTATAAGTGAATGGCAAATAACAAATAGTAAATTTATTTTTCAAATATTTTATACACTTTTTATTGTAGTTTTTTTTTTTTTTTTTATAGAGGTAGGTGAAACGCTTTATGCGCAAAGTGTGGGACTCCCGGGTGGCTACCCACTAAAACACCTCCTCTAACTGCGGAACACTGGCCTGGAACTGTTCAGCACACTACTTCAGGCCAGGACTTTATAGCTCCCTAAAAGCCCTCTCCTATTTCTTTCTACGCATCTAAATAACATTTTTTCTCTTGAAGAACCGAGTGTACAAAGCCTGACACACTGTTCCAGGTCTCCTCCTTGCCAATCATCTTATCGATGATAGAGTCCGGACAGAAATCCTCTATCTTTTGTACCAGCTGGTCACGCTGAATAGCCCATTTACTACACACAAAAAATGTGTGGGAAACGTCATCAACCACCTCTGGACAGAAGAGGCAGCACGGAGAGGCCACCTATGTTAGTATAATAATAATAATAATAATAATAATAATAATAATAATAATAATCTTTATGCATTTAAATTTATAATACTAGTAGTTCCTCCATTGTTTAACTATGTGATAATCCAATGATAACATTTCTTGAACTGGCCATAACAAAATTATACTATTTATGTAGAAATTAGAATTAGCTTATCTCTTATGATTCTATGGTTATTAACATTACATATTGTAACATAATAATTATAATTATAATTCATTTTTTTTCAGACTTCAGAATACTGAACAAAACAGGATTATTGAGTACAAATTTTGGTCGCCAGTCGCCATGATAGGGGTTCTTACATGGAAATTATTAGTAAAGAACTGATTTTAATTTTACTTAGCATGAGAGAGAATTTTATATCTTACAGTAACATGAGAAGACGGTATGTAATAAGATACATAATAGAATATAGAATAGTAGAATACATAATAGTATAGAAGATAAATAATAATGAATTTTCTTCTTAAAAAAGGTCTCTGAAATAAAGCAAATTAAATGGCAACATTCAAATGATACTAACTAATCTGAGATTCAATTTCAGATTCATTAATCATAAATATTCTGAACTCTATAACTGTTGAACATCAATTTAATATTTAAGTATAATTAAATCGTCTATTAAATGATGCAGTAAATTTATCACTTGACAATCACAACATAATGAGTAGAGTATGTATTATAAAAATTGCTCATAAATTGGAAATTAAATATAAAATTTAATACCTTATAGTTAGGTATAATTTTTAGGCACAGCATGTAGTACAATTTCCATTTTTACAAAAAAGGATTATTTATTGCACTTCACTTAATTTAAATAGCCCAAGATTATGATGATGTTTTAAACAAAATCTGACATATCAATTCTTGGTAAATATCCTCTTTAATAATTGAAATAAAAAACTTTTTACTTTATTATAACATTTTAAATAACATCTATGTAAAACAAAATCACATTCTTCAAACCAATATAAGAAAAATAATATATTAATTATTATAATGATTTTTAGTAATAGTTGTAGAAACTTAATTTTTCTTTATTATGGAATAAGTTCGGATTTTGTCTTTTTTAAATTTTTATGTTTAATTAAAGAAAATGAAAATATAAAAGAAATAATCATTTTTTTCTTCATGTTAATAATAATATAATTTATATTAAGTTGAAGATGACATGGCATGCATAGTCAGTGATGTACCACATCATCAGACCCCCTGCCAACTCAAGACTATCTCGTGGTGTTCCGGTAGCTTTTAACTTCTAAGTGCATTGAAGTCTGTAATTAATAAGGTAAATTTAAAATATTTGAAATGATTTATGCTGCAATTTATAAAATGAACTGTGATGATTAATACGACATACAAAGTTATTAATTTAATGTTGAACTATATTATAAGAAATGTAATGAAACTGGGTCACTCAATTTCTGAATTAAATATAGCAATGAAAATTATTCGAACTGTTAATAAAATCATTAAGTTAAATATATGATATATATCTACAAATTATAAAATTATATAAGAATTTGAAGTTTTAAAGGAAGATTAAGAAAAATTATGAGAAGAAAAAAAATTATAAGAAAAAAATTATGAAATTGAGAGCACTGAATTTCTCAATTAAATATAGGGTATAAAATTTATTCCGTTTTCTTTATTCATGATAAATCGGAAAAATCAGAAAAAATCGGAAAAATATTTCTTTATTCCCATTTTTTTTTTTAAGATATGTCCAGACTTAATGAATTTTTAATTCCGGACTCTTTGCTCACTAGAATTTTGTTTTAAAATGAAATCTTTGAAAGTAGTTTTGGTAATAATTATAATTAAATTAGGAATTTTAATGGTTTTTGTAAGTAACTCCTTCTACTGTTAATTAACTGGTTATTATCCGTTTCTTTTCAATTTGTATACACCTTTTATTTCATCTATCAATATCATCGTTTAAGATTTTATTTTTTATTTAATATCTTAAACCCAAGCATAATTTTGAAAAATAACACAGATTTTACTGGAACTTTAGGATGAAATTCCCTTTTAAAATTAAAGATATTTATGAAAAGCCCATCCTGAAAGCAACACGAATTGAAGATTAAGTAATGCACTAATGATACTGAAACTTATTATAAATAGCAAAGTTTTAATTTAAGACAAATCTTGTTAGCTTTTTCGCAAGTCATTATTAGAATAGTG
The DNA here is from genome assembly GCA_011037195.1 of Triatoma infestans. NCBI lineage: Eukaryota > Metazoa > Arthropoda > Insecta > Hemiptera > Reduviidae > Triatoma > Triatoma infestans. The sequence goes on along the minus strand of JAAEAF010001349.1, from coordinate 144,989 downwards.
GTTGTTTGAATATATATTACTTTTTTGTAATTGCATTTCTTGAATTTAAAAAATAAACTACAAAGACTGTTTTCTTTGGATGGCGTTCTTTTGAGTTCTATGCTGTTTGTATTTGTGCGTATGTGTCAATTATTAATACTACAGCAAAATGGAAGCATAAGGTAAGAAATATGGTTAATGATTATGCATAATTATTTAAAAAAAAAAAACTAAAAGAAATATGCCTTCTAATTTAGAGGTACTTTTGTTTTTTTAGTGAGTGCTGTTTGGGCAAAATGTTTGCCGAAGTTGTGTAGTCATATTTACCAAAACTTGTGAGGTAAGGAATCTTTTTGTTTTAAATTTTTATTTCAATCACTATTATAGAAATAAATTGCATGCTTGAATAATTTTTAAATTATATAATATTTTTTTAAACTTACATTATCCCTTTACTGTTTTTTTTTTTTTTTAGCTAAATATTTAATAATTTCTTCCCTTAGGTTCGTTTCTATTCACAATAAGCAAAATCACAAGACTTTAAAGACAAATGAACTAAAGCCACCACTAAAACGCACTAGTAAATTCACATTGCCCCAAGAGAGACTTGATTGCGAACGGAGTGAATGGTAAATCAACTCCCACTATCACAACCTTAGACTTTTGCGAAAATCTAATTAAAGAAAAGAAACTTTTTATTTCTTAGTAGTGGACACTACTTAGTGGGGAGGCCTTTTCTGAAAACATTCGCAAATAAATAGTGGAAAAGATAGTATTCATTGTGTAGAGGAAGTCTTTGGAATTCAAAAGTTCGATTATCTTTTAATGTTTTGTTTCCACACCATCTTTTAATGTTTGATTGAATAAATAATTTATATCCCACCACCCAATCAAAATCGTGAAATGAATATTGTATCTTGAGTTTAATTAAACATTTCACATTTTACTTTATTTATAACTTAGTGCATTTAGAAGTTGTCTTGGTAATAAGCAAATATTATTATTATTTTTTTTTATTTATTATTTATTAATTTCGATTAATCAGTGGGAATCATACTTTAAAGGTTTTCATAGTGTAAGGACAAAATGTGAGAGTAATTTGCCGGCATTATAAACCCCTTTCTGGATTCTCCAATTACAATGGAGGAACTGCAACTGTCACTTAATAGAATTAGAACCGCAAATGCACCGGGCCTTGATAATATGCCTAATGAATATTTTAAAAATCTCCCCCAAAACTGGCAACTATATTTACTTAATTTGTACAATAAAATATTTGAGTCGGAAGATATCCCTAATGACTGGACCTAATCGGCTGTCACTATGATATTTAACAAAGGCGATAAAAATGATCCACAAAACTATCGACCAATAGCCTTGTTAAATTCTATCATCAAAATATTTACCCAAATTATTCTGGAAAGATTGGTTATATGGAGTGAAGAAAACTCCGCACTCCCTGAAAGCCAATGTGGTTTTCGAAGAGAACGATCTTGCTTGGACAACTTGTTCCTTCTAAACGGTGTAGTCTATAGCACAATAGACCTGCTTAAGGTCGCAGTGCGTTGCCCCCCCTCCCGATAATAAAAAAACGGTGTAGTCCAAATGAAATTAGGATATCGTCAATCTGACCTGTTTGTAATTTTGATTGATTACAAACAGGCTATTGACAGTATAAATCACAATCTTCTCTGGGATAAGCTGTATCAAATTGGAATTAGCAGTAAAATCATAAGACTTTTAAAAAACCTGTATGAAAAAGCAAACATAATGGTGAAATGCAATGAAGAGTCGATACCTGTCTGAAGAGGTCTAGGTAACAAAGGGACTCCTCCAAGGAGAAGTATTATCCGGCTTTCTTTTCAGCTTATATATAAGCGATATGGAAGACTTTTTTAGATCGAGAGGAGCTTCCGGAATACCCTTGGCTGGGAATAAAGATGTTCTGGTTTCTTTAAACGCAGACGATAAAGCCTTATTCGCTGATTCTCCTTCAGATGTGAGCAAAAAATTGGAGTTGCTTGCTCTGTACGCCAAAACAAACCATTTAACTGTTAATAGCTCTAAAACAAAAATTTTACATTTTCACAACGGTAGGGCCAAAAAAGTTAAAAAATTGTACTATCTTGGCCAAGAGCTGGAAGTTATGACCACCTACACTTATTTAGGAATTCAATTTTCATCCTCAGGCTTATTTTATAGAGCTGCCAGATTTGCAGAGGCTAAAGCGTCCTCTGCTACTGGTGCAGTGTTAAACATCTGCAGGAAATCTAAAATAAGATCATGGGATAGTCGTGTTAAATTAAATAATTCGATTAGCTTGAGCTGCCTTTTATATGGAATCGAAATATGGGGACCACGTTACACTGACACAGTTGAAAAGGCACATATAATTTTTTTAAAACGATTGCTCAACTTAAATAAAAACTCCCCTTCCTGGTTAATAAGGCTGGAGTTTGGTGTACAACACTCACTATATAGTATTATCAAACAAACCTTAAATTGGGTAGTCAGAATACTTTCAGTGGATGATAAAAGGTTAACTAAATTTTTTTTCCTTAAATTAAAGCAATTACACACCACTCGACAGCTAATCAAACTCAACTGGTTCTCTTAGCTAAATAATATCTTGTCCAAGTTTAACGGTCAGGCTGTTTTGCTTGAAAGTGATCCAGATAACTTTAAAAGAGGAATTGTCAAAACGTTGAATCTGCTTAATGAGTACCTGAAAACCAAAGATGTTGAATCATTTAATAACGGAAATTACAGCCCCTATTATAACCAGTTTTTTGACCCCAAGTACTACACATATAGTTAGGTAAATTTAAATTTACCTTTCTATATCCTAACGATCTTTGTCAGTTACGTTTGTCTGGTAAATATCAAATTAAAATTACTTTCAATAGCTTAACTTATATTATCAAGACCCAAGAAATATGTACACTGTGGAAACTCTATATCATGTTGTTGTAGCATGTCCAGTGTACTCGGCAATACGAGATCACGACATACCTTTTGTTAAAGATATGTCTCTCGAACAGTTCTCCTCTGTATTTATCTTAAGTGATTATAAGCAAATAAAACAGCTAGCGCTGTTTGTCATAAACTGCCTTAAAGCACGATCGTTTGTATTAAATGAATAATTTATTTTTAAATCTTATATCCTAGACTGCCCCAATGCACTGTAAATAAGTTAATACATTTACAGTTGTTCAAAACTGGTATGCACTTGCAACTCTTTAAAATCTGTCTTGATTTACAATGTATGCGAATAAAGACTTATTTGACAAAACAAAATAATTTTTGTATTATTTTTGTATCTTACTTTTATTCAGGAAATAACATTTTGCTTTGTATTTACTTTCACATGTGAGAACCTTATTTTATTTTCTTTTTGGCTTCTTTTGAATCTATGTTATTTTTATATCCATGCCTACGTATGTTTTGTCTTGTCTGTATATTATATTATGTTATAGCCAACTCCATTTGTATTTGTATGGGGTATTTCCCCAAAGGCAAATTAAAAATACCAAAAGGCAAATAAATTTATTATTTATTTGCTTTCGGGGAATTCCCCATACAAATAGAGTCAGGCTACATTTTATTAATCATTAATACTTTACATATTACATATTTACAAACATTAATGCAAAAGCAAAATGAAAGAAACTGAAAAAATAAAAGAATATCTGCTTACAAATAACAGAATCAATAAGTAAATAGATAGCAGCATAAAGTGTAAATAAGCTTCCTTACAAAAATTAAATTAGATAATCATAAACTACAGAAATTAAAATGAAGTATATAGCAAATAAAGTAAAAACAATTATAAAAGCAAAATGAAAGAAACTAAAACAAAACATGAAATAAAAATTATGATTATGATTCATGAAAACATTATGATTTTGAAATAAAAAAATTATATAATTATAAAGATTATTAAGATGAATGAATATAGTTTTATTAGTAACTATTTTAATCTCTAAAATTCTGTAATGAAAAAATCACTATAATTCTATAATAAAAAATTATAATTTGGATTCTACTGATAGCAATCATTGAATCCTTTCTATTAGTGGCACAATATCTATATATAAATTAATTTATGTATATTGCTCAATTTTAAAGGTAATTGGCTCGGGTAGTGACAATCTAACAAGGCAAAATTATCATTGAAATTACTATTCTTTGTATTTAACTAGAATCTGTGGGATTTCCTTATTTAATTTAGTAGGATCGGGGTCTAATAAAATATGCTTATAATTTAATTTTATTCAATAAGTCACTCAATTGGGTGTACCAGTTATATTTAGGGGAGAGATGGTTTAGGTGCAAATCTTTTAATTTAAGGTAGCAAAGTTTAGGAATTATATTGTCATTCATTGAGAGCATTTTATATACCCCGTTCAATGTTAGTTTTAATATTTTGTAGCTTGAATGGTTTATATTAAGTTCTGTCCTGATCAGCCAATAAGGGGTATTCTTGTTTAAATTAAATAATCTTTTGTAGAAGGGTAGATGTGTCTTCTCAATAGTGTCAAGATAACGCAGCCCCCATACTTCAGCTCCATAATGAAGAGTACTTACAGAAATAGCGTCGTTTAAACGCATTCTGCAATCCATGGACTGGGTCTTCGATTTTCGACAGGGTCTAACACCTGCAGCTCCTACTGCAGAAGGTGCATTAGTTTCAGCAAATTTTGAGGCTAGATGAAAAAGGCCAGAGCTTGAGAATTTCAAACCTAGATATGTATAGGACGGAACAATTCTATTTCTTCACCCAAACAATAAAACTTTTTAAATGCTTTGGAGCGACCTTTATGGAAAGGAATTATTTTAGTCTTGCTACAATTAATTTTCAGACCGTTTTCTTAGCATAATTAGCGAGTAATTTTAGTTTTGTAACTACATCAGATGATGAGTCCGCAAAGATGACCTTGTCATCGGCATACAGCGATAACAAATATCTCCTTATTTGGGACTAGAGGTATACCAGAAATCCCACTTGCTCGAAAAAAATCTTCTACATCGCTTATGAACAAACTGAAAAGATAACCGGACAGAACTTCACCTTGGAGGACTCCTTTAGTTAATTTTCTAAAGCCCGTCTAAGAACGGGTGTGATACACCAAAGAAATTGCTGTTGCAGCTAGGGGTTTTACTGTAAAAATTTTTGAAAAATATGGACCATTGATCAGACGGTATAGGGTTTAATTGCATATTTCTAGTTCTAAATTTCTGAATTGTGTGCCAAAAGGATTTACTATCTTTGCAATTGCCTAATTTGTTAATTGTGTCGAGTTCATGGTTTCTTTTCTTCAATTTTGTTAAATTTTTGTATTTTTTCTTACAAGTAATATACATTAGTCTAGTATGGCTATCAAAATTATTTTTCCTCAACAGTTTCACATTAGTTTGGACGTTCTTTTTGCCAATCTGCAGTCGGAAGTACTATTTGAAGTTAACTTCTTGTAGGATAAGTTGTAAAGAGAATTTTTTGTGGATGCCACCTATTCGCGGACAATGCATTAGGTTCTTTTTGTATAACAAGCTTTTCTCAGAATTTCAAGATAGTCTTTGAGTGAGTAGTTTCTTTGTAACACTGGGGTGTTTAATTTTGTTAATATACACATTTAGGACAATTTTAAGAGGAAAGTGGTCAGAATGAGATACACAGATTGCACATATAAATCATTTATTAGACACAAACAATTGAGGTTACATCACACAAGGTCCACCACTCTGGCCATTGTTAGTCACGTTGGTAAAGTTACCAGGATTGTCACTAGGAGCTCTTCCATTAAGCAAAATAAAATTATTACTTTCTAAAAGATCCACTAAAAGTTGGCCTCTAGTATTTGTTACATTATCAAGACTATCCCGATAGCCTGTAAAGTATCTTGTAGGAATTAATTTAGTATCTAACTGATTAAGCTGGCCAACTCTGCAGCTGAAATCGCCACCCAGTAAAATTAAACAAGTACAATACTTCTCCTTAATATTATTTATTGATTCATTAAACGTATTTAAGATATAGTTTAATTGTAATGAAGGTTTAAAGTAGACTAAACCTAATATAAACATGTTAACAGAACCTTTTATGTGGACTGACACGAAAATCCAATATTCACATTTATCGAGGATATACAGGTTACATAATTCTGAATTATAAAACACCAATAAACCACCACTAGCTCTTCTTCTGCTCTTATCCTTGACTGCAGGTGATGAGAGTGATGAAAATCCTGATAAGCCCGCCGGTGAATGGAGTGTATCTGATGTAACCCACGTTTCAGATAAACAATAGATGGTTTGCTTATGGGAAGGAGATAAGTTAGGCTGGAAGTTAGAGAAGCCATGCACGTTCCAGAAAACAACATCAGTAGGCAGAATTTCTTCAGTCATTTTAATATTATTTTGATGTTGGTATTCTTTTAATTGCTAGGCCATGGTTTCTTTAGTTTTTTTGGGCTTTCTTGACAGGTCAGTAGTACCTCCTGCAGTTGGTGGCAAAGAGTTTTCCTTTTGGACCAGAGACATTTTCCAGCTCTGCGGAACCAACCACCACAACAGTTTTCCTTTTATTATCTCTAGCAGTCTGTACGGTATTCAACACTATCGGCGTTGAATTCAGAAGAATCAGTGTGGTACTTTATAAACTGTTTGAGATATTCTTTATCACTGATAGCTCTGGAAGGAGAATCAGCTCTCCTGATTAAACTTGTCCATGTTTGAACCACACGTAATCCAGATTCCCATCTTTCTGTAGCTGTTTGGCTGAGCTGAATATTTCTCTATTTGTGGCACTCATAACTTCGTTAACGTAGATTTTGTTCTTCTCTTCTTCAATTTCATTGAGATTTAGTGATTATAAGTTAAGATTGTTTTTGCAGCTTTTCGCCTGTTTCATGAAGTTATCCTTATCGATAGAACGGAGGAATTGCATACGTAAAATATTACTATATGTTTTATCACGATTAATAATTCTAAAGTAGTTATCTAGAACTCTGACTGTCAGTTCACATTTCAGAGCCTCAAAAATTTTAGTACAGATTCAAGATTTTCATCATTCTTAAAAGGAATTCCTCTAATGTTAACATGTTTCTTCAAATTTTGTTGTGATAAATTGTCTAGTTTGTATTGAACCTTTTGTAATTGTTGTTTTAGTGGAGCATTTTCTTCTTTAACAGAATCTAACTGTTGAAAAAGTGAATTAAAGCCAGATATTTGCGTTTGACAGTCGCTAACTTTTGTAATTAAGTCGTTATGGCTCAAATTTAATTTATTCATTTCTTGAGACATATTAGAAACAGTTAATAAAAGTTGATCAATTTTCGCTTCTGTTAAATAATTAGCGACGAATACCTGGGTTGTTAGTAGATTTAATGCTGTGCTAAGTTCAAGTGGTAGGATGGGCGGCTCACTGTAGTAAATTCACACACTCACATAGATAAAGTAAGAGCCCCACTCCTTTTTTGGCCGTACAGATTTTCAAGCTTAACACAAATTTTAGTGAACTTATTAATTAATCTTTCTACTTTTATGTAACGTTAGCATGCACCAATTTACACTAAACATGAACACGCTGGTCCACTGTAAGTATAATATTATATTGAGCTCATTTCGACACTGAAAAACTGCGATTTATTAGATTTAAAGGCGAACAACACAGAGCAGATGTTAACCGTGTGCGGGCTGCTCGAGCCCGACTTTACCCGATAAGTAAATAAAAACCTTTTATTTGGTTTCAGTAAGAATATTTTTTTTATAATTGAATAAAATAAATCGAGTCTTCTCAATATATTTTAAAGAAATTAAATTACTTAGATATAACTATAAAAATAGGTATTCTTGAATCCCATTGCTGATCATGGACCTGTCTCATTGAATTCTACAATTTCTTATCCATTGGCATTCTCCATAATATCATCCATATATCTCTTTTTTGTCCGACAGCCTTGCTCTCCCTGTAGTCCAGAAACCATGTAGTGACTATTTTTTGTCCATCGTCCTTTTTCACCCTGATGAAAAATGTCCTGCCCAATTCCAGCTTTTCTTATGGGCCTTCACTACTGTTTGCTTCCTTAAAACCGTGTTTCAGATCTTGTCTTTCCGACAATTTCTAGCCTTCTCCTCACAATAAGTTTCTGAGTAGACTAAACTCTCTTTGTATTCCTTTTTTCTTTGTATGTGTGCAACATTAAGTAACAGCAGCATACAATAAACAGTGTATGCTACATCATTCTACAACCTAGTTTTCTTATTTGATATTAATATTCTTATTTTATAATATACATTATGATAACCAGTATTTCCTCTAAGAGAGCGTAATTCTTCCTTCTACTACCTACATGATTCACAATTCTAATTTAAATTCCGTCTGTTTTAAGAGCTGTGCTCATCAAAATCTATATACTGCAATTCTGTTCTGAATTAACTTTTACAAACAGTTGATGTAAGACTTATAGGGCGATAATTTTCTATATTTCGGAATGCCCCTTTTATATAAATGAATTTTAATATCTGGAAATTGCCATTGATTTATGATAGTTTTTATTTTAAGTTTACAAATTGAAAAATTCAATCGTTCGCAGACAAAAAAGGAAGGTACTTTATTGGTTTTGGGAGTCTGTCAGGAAGTTGAAATTAAAACTGTGCAAGCTCTGTTGGCTTTGACTGAGGGCGATCCACCTGAGGTTCGCTCAGGTATACAAGTATAACCCCTGCCACCGTTTTTATATGGTCAGCCCAACTAAACATTGTAAACGATGCAATTTTAATGAAAATTTGTTAATTAAAATTGGAATAAACGAAAAGTTGTGTGAGCATATCACAACAGATTTTTTGCTGTTTTTCTAATGATTCACTATACTTATGTTTTTCAAATCAACACACTTTGTTCTGTATCATCATATTTTCAATTTCTTTATAACTTAAATTTTTCGGAAGTCACCGGAAATGCATGTTTTTGAGGCTCCCTGAGTACAAAAAACAGTCTTATTTAGCTAATGTTTTTATATATATAATGAAGCCACGCTGGAGTGCCCACTTTTCACACACCAACAAAAATTGAGCAGCATCGTCGATCACCCTAGGCAGTACAAAAAATGCGACGAAGATACTTTCCCAATCCGACGGAGATCCTCCTGAAGTACCCATGTCTGCTGAGGAATTGGGTGAGGTGGTAACCAACCTCGCAAAACTGCAACTCTAACCGTGGCTATATCACCAACAGCCTTGTCAGCTGCTCGCCTATGTGCTGCGAAGCTCATCTTACTTTGAATCGTCTTTCCACTCACTCTTCTAAATTGCTACCTATGGAAATAAATTTGAAACTTAGTTTTTAAGTATAACGATGAACATGTAAATAAAATAGAAATTTATTAAAATATATTTAACAACTACTTCAGTTCTGTTTGCTTGTTAGGGCTAAAAAAAAAATTAAGCAGCCAGCGGAGAACCTCAGCTGTCTCCGCGATATTTTTCGATCTTGATGTAAAGTTCTATTTCTATCGACGTATTATGCAGCTCTAACTTTTGCGGCTGTGGTTCACGCTACCTCCTTCACTTTCACTTTTTTATTACTTTCTCTTATTTTTATTATATTTTAGTTTTCAGTGTTTCTAGCATGTCGGTGACTTTACAATCACTTTCTTTATTTTTATACTTTTATTTTTGTTGTTCCCGCAACCACCCAACCGGACCTGCCAAGGTCACGTTTTTGGGCGCCCATTTCCGCGAGCATACAGCATTGGTCTATTGGCTTTCTGCACTTAGCGCGGCAAAGTTCAATACGGAACCCGGATTTCCAGCGGCGCCACAGGGAGACCGGGGATTTTATCTGAAGAGGTTAAATTCATGCTCAGCAGCGGTTAATATGGGGTGATCTTCGGCAAAGTTTAGCAGCAATAACTCGGCCATAATTATAAATGGCCATTAATAATTTATCCAAAATTTTAGAAACTGTAGTGGCAAAGCAGCTGTCAGAGTACCTGGAACAAAAAGGATTAATCAGCGAAGAGCAGTACGGTTATAGAGAGGGCTACAACACAGTAGATGCCGTGAGCTCTATTGTTGAAGAGATTATATATGCGTTTGAAAAAAAAGAAAAATGTGTTGCTACCTTCTGTGACCTGAGTAAAGCATTTGACATGGTCTCCCACGATATTTTATTAGAAAAATTAGAAAGATACGGGATACAAGGGAAAAGTAACAGGTTTTTCAATGAATATCTAAGAGGAAGAAGACAGTACGTTTGTCACAATGGTAATAATTCTGCGATAAAACAAATTAATAGGGGCGTTCCTCAAGGATCTGTGCTGGGGCCGCTGCTTTTCTTAATTTTTATTAACGAAGTAGGCGGACAAGTGCCTTGTAAAGTAATTCTCTATGCGGACGAGACTACTCTAGTGACAAGAAGTAATGAAACAAAGCTAGCCTTCAATATTGCACAGGATAACCTGAAACAACTCAAAACATGGATCGCGAAAAATGAATTAATCTTAAATGAAGAAAAAACATTCACTAAAGAATTTACGATTAAACGTCAAGAAAAAAGTACAAGTACTAATTTCCTTGGAATCATACTTGACTCAAGTATATCATGGAAAAATCATATTAGAGAATTAAATAGTAAATTATCGAAAGTTATCTACCTGTTGCGAAGTCTAAAAGACGAATTACGGGCTGAGACGTTAAGAACTGCGTACTTTGGTTTATTCCACTCCAAACTGTCTTATGGGATAGTACTATGGGGAGGAGCGCCTGACGCTGTAACCACATTCAGACTGCAAAAGAAGGCAATAAGAATCATTTACAGAAAGCAACCAAGAGATAGTTGTAGAAAATTGTTCCAGACTCACAAAATAATGACACTGACCTCATTGTATATTTTTAAGTGTCTGGTTAATCTAAAAGGAAAGAAAAATATGGAATGTAGAGGAGATAAACACTCTTACAATATTAGAAATAAAAATAATCTACACTTACCAGTGAGAAGATTGGCGAAGTCGGAGTTAGCTCCAAGTGCGATGAGTGTAAGATTGTTTAACAAACTGCCGAGGGAAATAATGGGTCTGAAGACTGAACCATTTAAGAAAACGTTAAAACATTTCTTTAAGGAAAACAGTTTTTATAAAATAAATGAGTTTCTGGAAGAGAAGTGGGCGCTGGGACACTTCAGGATAGACTAAATACAGTGTTGGATAGTGTTTATTTTCTAGTGAGAACAAAGTGCAAACATCAGAGCAAGGACTACTTGAACTAGCAAACTTATTGTTTATTATGTAATTTTGACGTACCTTATGTTACTTGTTATGTAATTTATTTAGGTAAAATAAAAATAATAATAATAATAGATGTTACGAGTTTTTAATCTTTCCATACTTTGCCTAAGACGACGTAGACATTTTATAGAATGTCTAGGCAATCTATAGAATACCTAGCCCAAGTATGAAATTAAAAAGATATTTCATACTTTGCCTTCAGTAGCTAGGTAATTCTTTACAAAATTCTATACAAAAACCTGAATTTCATATTTTGCCGGTAACATATACAAACAGTCCACTTAATAAATGTTCAGAAACAGTATTCATTTATACCAGTTTTCTTTTCATTGCAAACAGACCTTCAATAGAATCAGCAACTAGTGTGAAATGGTAAGCTCCTCTAAAAAGATAAAGCGCCTGAAGACACAACATTTGGTTGAAGTTACCGAATAAAGAGGCACAGTCACCTCCACAAGATTTGTGCTCCAGGCCAGAGAACGAGGCGCAGTCTCCTTCACAACATTAGGTCAGGTCAAGAGGCACAGTCACCTCCACAAGATTTGGGCTCCAGGCCAGAGAACGAGGCACAGTCATTTCCACAACATTGGGTCAAGAGGCACAGTCATCTCCACAAGATTTCGACTCCAGGCCAGAGAACGAGGCACAGTCATTTCCATAACATTAGATCAGGTCAAGAGGCACAGTCTCCTCCACAACATTGGGTCAGATCAAAAGACACAGTCTCTTCTAACACAGCCGTTTTCCTCAGATCAAGAGGCACAATCACCTCTACAGACCATTTCATATTCAAAGCAGATCAAGAGGCGCAGTCACTTCAAAATATCACCTGCACCAGCTATCAGTTTCATGTAGTTGCTCTTATCCTATCCTTTCCACTCTCCTCTTTAGTTCTCATTCTTTCAAAAACGAATTATCCTTAAATTTCAATCAAAGATATTTTTATTATTTAGTATAGTCGATTCCGAAACTATTTTAAACCATTGTAATGTTATACTAGCTGTTCTACTTTTATATTGTATCAGTTGTAAAAAAGAAAATAAAGTTTCAGGATGATGGATAATGCAGAATGAATATTTTTAGTTTTTAGGATTTTTTTTTAAATCAGGTCCAACAGTTTTCTTTAATTTTTGTCTACTCACAACAACAATAACAATATTTTTTTTTCTGGATTTTTTTAAGGTGCACAACAGCTATGGTCCTTTGCACCTGTTTCCAATTTGTAAGGACTCATCCGGGATGCATGCCCACACCCACCAGTCTAACAATTTCTACAGCAAACCCACAATCTAGGTCTAATTATATGCCTCTACTCCCTTATATCACTTATAAAATAAGTACCTATACACAAGACACCAGCAAACAACTAAACACATACATATGTACAGCTAGTTTCACAACAAATGAAATAGATGAACCTCCCTAAGATATTCGAAAGTCTTATTGATATTGCCCTCATTGTCTCCTAATACATCTGTAAGACTGGTCGGCAAATTTACCTTTCCCCGCGCGTTTACATATTTCGAACATTCCAATAGAATATGCGGGATCGTTAATGTCGTATTGCAAGCGCTGCATACCGGCTGAGGTTCTCTTCGGAATATGTGGCTGTGTGTCAACATGGTGTGACCGAGTCTCATTCTCGCTAGGACAACTTCTTCTCGCCGAGACTCTCGATTTGAGGTTGACCATTTCTTTGTGGTACTCTTGATATTCCTTAGTTTATTTGACAGCTGCACTGATTGCCATTCCTTTTCCCAGTTGGAAAGATTTTGTTTTTTTAGAAAAGCTTTCCAATCGACTGCAAGGACACGTTGGTCTCTACAAGACATTGATGCCGCTTCTTTAGCAGTTTGTCGGCAGATTCGTTATCTCTTATCCCCACCTGACCGGGAATCCAAATAAAGGAAACTTCTTTATTTTCTCGCAGGCATAGTGCCAAGAGCGTATGTATGCACTGAATTAACAAACTGTTGGAGTCCCGATTGCCTATCATCTCCAGTGAGCTCCTTGAATCGAAGGAAATAATATATTTCTTAGGTTCATTGTAGTTCCGAATATGTTCTAGGGCTTTGTACACAGCGAATAATTCGGCTGTAGATATGCTTGAGATATTGCTTAATGGGAAGTTGTTCAGCCTCTCATTCATGACGAAAGCTGCTCCTACTCCATTTATCGTCTTTCACCCGTCGGTGAATATTGTAATATAATTTTTATATTTAAGCAGTAGTCGCTCTTGTAGAAGGTTTTTGTATACGTAGTTCGGAGTTTTACTTTTAATATATTTACCTAGTGTGCCGTCAAACTTAAGCCCGTTCAGTGTCCAAGGTTCTATTTTTGGAAAGATCGAACATACAGGCATGGGAATGGATACATTGTTTAGCAAACAGAAATTTTTAAAACGTATGTCCAATAGGTAAAGTGCTTGTATTTGTCCTAGTGTATAAATGTTCAAATTGAGGATTGTAAATGACTTCATAGGCGACATGATTTTTTAACGGCAACAACCTTAACACATAGTTATACATCAGGATGTCCCTTCAAACTTGCAGTGCTGGTTCTCCACTTTCAGCTAGAATATTTTCTATTGGACTTGTTCTCAGCGCTCGAGTGACATGCGCAAACCCTCGTTATGGATAGTATTTATTATTTTGAGTACCGAGTCTCTTGCAGACAAATAACAATATCATACAATCCAATAACAATAATAGCAGTAAACGGAAAATCTGGTGTGAAACTCTCACGTGACTTTCTCCTGCTGCAATTCACAAATTTATGATTGATAAATTTCTCTGAAAACTTATAATTTTTCCTAAATAATTTATTTGTCTTCAATTTTATATCAATGGAAGAATCTAAGTTTATGGCTTTTTGAGGAAACCATAACCTACGCTATAAACTTCTTTGAATCGACTTTCTCAAAAAAATGATTCAAACAAAAATGATAGGTCTCTTGCATTCATAGCTAGTACAACACATTCAATGAAAGCCGTCTGAGTTTTAATGGAGAAAATTAGCGTTACAGAAAATTAAAAAAAAAAAAAAAAAAAAAAAAAAAAAAAAAAAAAAAAAAAAAAACAGAAAAAACGCAATTCCAGTCACCTGATTTTCTTGAAACCTGGAATTTCGGCAACATATTTCATTCTAATGTATGTATCATACACGATAGAATTCTTATAGCAAACTAACTAGCACTTTACATAACATGGGATAGATAACATAATGCCATTTTCACTCATAAACCCCTTCAATGAATTTTCCGGCAGAAACGTTTAAAAAAAAAAATATGTAGCTTTTTATATTTGTGGGTGATACAGTTAGTTTTAAAGAGAAAAGTGAAATCCGATAATGGCGAACAACGACGACCTGGCTTTTGGACTATTCTCATGGATTCCTTGCTGAAATTCGAACTCCCTTCAAATTGTGAAGTTGTGTGGCCTATGCCACATTGAAAGAGATACAGATGATTCTGTTAGAAAAAAATAGGTCAGCGACATCTCTGGACAGATAAAGGAACTACCCACCTAATTTTGTATATTAATTAAAAGTTAAATTAAATCACCTGGTTGCTAATTGCAACTCTTTTAAAAAAACCATATGGTTACTTTTAAGATCATTTTTACACAGAGAGACAAGATAGGAAAGGTTGTGTTTATAAGTTTAGTTTAATTTGGACATTTTGGACAATAATTAAACCCGCAGGAGTGAGTGATTCCTACACTTATTGTATAAACAAATGGTAAAGTTGGGGTTCCCTTCAGAATATGCATACAGAATTATAGATTTAATTTCTAATAGGAATGCCTATGTGAGAGAACGGTCGGTTATTTGGGCCTAAACCAGCCAATTTGGATTACCTCAAGGAGGCATCCCAAGTTGTCTTCCGTATGCTATATATGTGTATGACTTGAAGAAAAAATATCTCCATTAGCCAATATAATCCAGTATGCCGATGATATTTGCATTTACACGACTCAAAAAACTTTCGAATCCCCTGCATTGAAAAATTAAGTGACGTAATGAAAGTCCTGAACGATTGGTGTACAAGTAATGGTTTATCTATATCGGCTGAAAAATCAATTGTATATCCGTTTACAAGAAAGAGGAATGTGTCTCTAGGGCGGGCGCAGTGTCAAGTTATGCGATTTGAGATTTCCGTGTGAATTTCAGGTAGATTTCTGGGACTGCATTTAGACCGTAAATTGTCATGGATTATACACCTGAATATGACATTTAAGAAAACTGAAAAATATATGAATGCCTTAAGTATGATAGCATACCATAAATGGGGAGCAGATCCTGCTACCTGTCTGCTTTTTTATCGATCCACAACTAGAGCCGTTATAGACTTCGGATCAATTTTTTATAATAGAGCGAAGAAAGTAAAATTAAGAACACTAGAAAAGATACAAAATAGATGTGTTAGACTATCCCTTGGGTATCTTAAGAGTACCCCAAGAGATGTAATGTCAGCTGACATTGGATGCTAGAAGAAGAATGTTAAGCGATCGTTGTGTAGTCAAAACCATGGCCAATACGCCTCAGATATCACGTAAAATCGCTCAGTTATCTACAATGTTTCTAACTTACGCTTACTGTCGCAGAAAAATCACTCCTCTAATTATAGAAAGTTTCATGGACATTTCTTATTTTCAGATGGACATTTACAGATCAAATAAATTGCCGATATTTGAATCAGAATATGAGGACATAATATTTACAGAGATGTCTGTTACTTACCGGACTATAAAGAAACACCAACAGACGTAGTCAACCGGGTATTTAAAAATGAATTCTCAGTATGTCTGTGCCACTGCAATATATTTAGTTGCATAACTGATTACTCAAAAAAGCCTAAATTCAAAACTCTATCTTTTATTTCTAACAGTAATTCGTCTTCCGATTGATTGCAAATATTTTTTTATTCTATTCGAAATAATTAGTATAATTTCACATAATTTATTTAAGTCAACTTTCCCCCCAGATTGTCGAGGCTGAATATTATGGTACTGAGGCGCATATGGGTTTTTTTTTTACAGGCTCTATTTCATAATTTTCAAAACTGTAACTTTTTAAAAGATCCGGTCTTTGTTTATTTGTAATATCAGGCGGGGTCACAGGCCGCGCTCTTTTAGGGGGTACTCGATTCGATATTCGGAAATGTACTTTTATTGTTTTAAGATCGGGCACATTTTTTGGTACAGCCGCACGAAAAAATTTTGAATTTATTTTTTCTTTCGCCTCTGATAAAGATAAAGTTTCTTCCATCATGAGATTCCTGATTATTTTTTGCGTATTAAATTCTGAACATTTATTTTTTTCCAGAGCAGAATGGGCGCCTCGACAGTGGATGTATATTATATCATTAGAAGTGCAATTTTTACTCTCGTGACTCTGTCCACATTTTAGACACCTCAATTGGCTCTTACAATTTTTACTAATGTGGCCATACATTAGGCGTTTAAAACTGCGGATTTTTCGGTACGTAGGGCTCTACTTGGCATCTCACATAATGCAACAAAATGTACTGTGGTAAAGATAAACCCCTAAATGTTGGAATAACAGTCTGAGTTGAAATTAATTTATCCTTCCCATCTGCATCTTTCACTTTTCGGTTTACTCTTTTAGCATTGATCACTTGAATATTTTCGTATTCCATTGGCATTACCTCGTCAACTATTTCCTCATCAGATAAATCTAAGTACACACCCCGTATAACGGCCCTGCCTCTCGAGCATAAAACGAGGAGCATAAGCTACAAAATTTTTCCTCCTCAATATTTCCGATTTAATTAACGAATTAGCGCTCTCTCTATTAGTAAGTTGAACCTTTATTCTATTTTGTCCAATTCTTTTAACTTCCATGACTTGATTTCTCAAATCCGGATGATTTTTGAAAAAATATTACCAAGCGCCATGGGATGTATTCTACTTATCCCATTACCATCCCCAACACTTTCAATGAACACATGGAAAAGCCTTTTTTGTCTATTGCCTCATAAAATCTCTGCTCTCACTTTTCTGCCCTCTAATGCACCAGCTACTTCCAGTTCCGTCTCTTTATCTCGCTCCGTTTTATCTGGTGGAATTTTCCGCTCATCATTATCTTGAGCTTATTACTTAGTAAAGAAAATATACTTACCAAATAAAAGTTCAATAATATGTACAAAGAGAAAATAATATTAAAATTACTACTCCACTGTGATACCGCACAAATGGGAAAAGAAAGGCAGAAAAATAAAAAGGGGAAAAAATAAGGAAAACTGAAATTAAAAAATAATGATAAACTTCAATAAAGAATAGATGAATAAGCACAGATACAATACTAGGGCGCACTTTGACGTTGAATTGATTAAGATCTTACTTAAATCGTTTCGGGATTAAAACATGGCTAAATTGTAACTGTCATCCAACTTGTGTGCAGAATGCAGAACTACGATCACCTTATCTACGACTGCCCTCTTGTAGATAGAGAGAGGGTATCGTTCATCAAGTACATTCTGAGCACATGACTTGGCCATTAAATCATTATCAATTATGTACTTGAAAAAAAAAAAAATTAAATAAAATAGATTTTTTAAATTTAAGTTCATAATGCACATTATACAATAATATATAAATATGTAAAATAAAATAAACAAAATATTTCGTTATTCATTTCTGTATCTGTTTGTCACTTTTTTTTTTTTATTGTGTTCTTTTATTATTAATGTCAACAATTTTCAACTCTTATAATTTTTTTATTTTTGTTTTGTATATTGTATACTTCTTTATTGTAACCGTATTCATTCATTGTTTTGTTCTAACACTTTTTAATTAATTTTTTTTTTGAAAACTGAAATCTAATTAGTACCTGTTATACTTCATTTGAGAGGAGCATGTAGTTATATAAATAAATTCTCCCTTATTACGGTTACTTTAGAGAGTGAAAAAAAAAATTGTATCGCTTATTTACCTGCACTTTGAACGTCAACGTTGTAGAGACACACAGCTTCATCTCGTCCACTCTACATATAATAATTATAATTACATGTAAGATAAATATAAGAAGACTGATATTAAAATAAGTTGAAAATAAATTTAAATTTTCAAATACTTTAAAAAAAGAAATAAAAAAGCAATAATAGCAAGAGATAATGGAGACAGAGAAAAAATACTCAACACCTGTTTATGCACCGAAAAGAAAGGAAAATGTAACTGACAATAGAATGTTTAACAGAACAGACGTGCACTCTACAGTATCCAGAAGTAAACTACTGTATATTATATTACATTTAAATTATACATTACATATATTTATTTATTACTTTTTTTAATTTTATTTATCTCATCTGATGTATACTAAGTGTATGCATATATATATATAAATTTAAATTAAAGCTAAAAAGCAGAATTTTGGTCCAATTCTTGCTCTTAATAAATAATTAAAAATTATAACTTTTTCATAATTGTGGTAAACTTTGTTTTTTCTTATAAAAATTATTTATACTAATCAATTAAATTTAAGAAAATATTTCCCTCATTAGTCAACAAACCTTACCCAAAATAACCTCATATTCAAATTACATGCGCATATCTTTTTACCTGCTCGGCTTTCCATCATTTTCAGCTTAAGTAATACGTAAGTAGTTCCATTTTTTCGTAAACAAATAACTAGATTCTCTTGTTCTTGATTCTAATAAATCTGAAATTAGAATAGTATTGGATCATATATTTGGAAAGAATTGGATATTAATAGGGAATCCAGTCGCCTAACCTAAAGCTCACAGTATTCATCCATTATTTTATCCGTCGTAGCATGCATATTAGATTTATTCCTGACCGGTTTCGGATATTCATCCATCGTCAGAGCAAATTCACCAAGTATGTGTAGAGAGTTCAGTTCAACTAAATGTTTCTGTAGACTCACACTTGTTAGTGTGATGAACAAGTGTGAGTCTACAGAAACATTTAGTTGAACTGAACTCTCTACACAAACTTGGTGAATTTGCTCTGACGATGGATGAATTTCCGAAACCGGTCAGGAATAAATCTAATATGCATGCTACGACGGATAAAATAATGGATGTTATCCAGCATTGCGGACCCAGCCACATTTTCAGCTCACAGTATTATTGAAGATCTAAGAGGCAATCTTAGTTTCTGTTACTCTAAGGAGAATTAATGGAACACCTTATTATCATGATCATATTACAGATTTTTATTTTTTGTAATTCAGTACAATTTAAAATACTGTACATATTTGAAGTCAAAACACTATCTCTAAAATAATGTTTTACTGATTAAATCAAAATGTCTGGTTTCTTAGCTACAGCCCTACTAAATAAGTTAATTCGTTGAGAGAAAAATAACTTTTCACAGTTCTAATTGCAAATTACTCTAACTTAGAATTGTTACTAATTGGTTAGGTTACATCAAAAAAATATATGCCGGTGGCAAACCATACATAGTACTGAAATGACCGTTTAAAGTTACAATGTAATAAATTACTATTAAAAATTCTTATTTCATACAGTAGAAAATTCAAGAGCATTCAAAATGGAACACACTTATTTTTAAATTTTAATAAGAATATGCTTCTTTTGTCATTCAAATAAAACAACATGGGAAATGAACATTTCACATTCATTGTGAAGCTGATATTCTCACAGTTTCCCTTCTGAAGCTGATATACTCACAGTCTCTCTTCTGAAGCTGATATTCTCACAGCGTCCCTTCTGAAGTTGATATTGTCACAGTCTCCCTTATGAAGCTGATATTCTCACAGTCTCGCTTCTGAGGCTGATATTCTCATAGTCTCGCTTGTCAAGATAATATTTTCACAGTCTCCCGTCAGAACCTGGTATTCACACAGTCTCCCTTCTGAAGCTGATATTGCCACACTATCCCTTCCCAAGCTGATATTCTTACAGTCTCCCTTCTGAAGCTGATATTGCCACTGTCTTCCATACCAAGCTGATGTTCTTGCAGTCTCCCTTCTGAAGCTAGTATTCTCACAGCCTCCCTTATGAAGCTGATCTCACAGTCTCCCTTCTGAAGCTGTTATTCTCACATTCTCCATTCTCAAGCTGATATTTTCACAGTCTCCTTTCTGAAGCTGTTATTCTCACAGTCTCCTGCTGAAGCTGATATTCTCACAATCTCCCATCTGAAGATGATAATAACCCAGTCTCCTTCTGAAACTGATATTCTCACTGTCTCCCTACTGAAGCTGATATTCTCGCCGTCGCCCTTTTGAAGCAGATATTTTCACAGTCTCCCTTCTGAAGCTGATATTCTCACAGTTTCTCTTCTGATGCTGATATTTTCACAGTCCCCCTTCTGAAGCTGATATTCTCACAGTCGCCCTACTGAAGCCGATATTCTCACAGTCTCTCTTCTGAAGTTGACATTCCGTGCATCGCCGGCACCAATCTTCAACATCCTGGTGGTAGCCTACCCAATAGAACCGCTGCCTCAACTTTTCCAATGTCTTCTTTACTCCGAAATGGCTGCCAGAAATGCCTCCGTGCACCTTTTGAGCACTGGTCCGATGTCCTCGTCTTTAAGTTGTTTTTCCCTAATCACTTCAGGGCTCCATTCTTCTAGTGGTAAGACCGTAGTTCTTTTGCATTGTCCCTGCTCCTTCAGTTCTATCTTGCTACAGTGCTTGCAATCCGTGTTGCAAGGCCGTCTTGAAAGAGCGTCAGCATTGCCATGGAGTCTTCCCTTCCGGTGGATGATCTTGAATTGGTGTCCTGCAATCTCTCTATCCAGCGGGCTACTTGTCCTTCCGGGTTCTTGAAATTTAAGAGCCAAGTCAGTGAAGCATGATCTGTCTGCAATAGGAAGGGCTGTCCATATAAGTATTTATGGAAATGTTCCAGTGTTTTCACGATTTCAAGAAGCTCTTTCCTAGTGACACAATAATTCTTTTCAGCCTTAGAGAGAGTTTTAGAGAAGTACGCAGTGACTCGTTCTTCACCATCCTGTACCTGGGAAAGTACACCCCCTATTCCAACTGCGCTGGCATCTGTGTCTACTATGAATTCGCAGCCAGCCCTTGGATATGCCAAGATTGGTGACGTCAATAAGGCTTTCTTGAGTCGATCGAATGCTTCTTGGCATTTAGGTGTCCATTCAAAAGGTTGCTCATTTTCAGTCAACCGATGTAGTGGCCTGGCTATGTCTGCAAATCTGAGGACAAATCTCCTGTAGTAAGTACACAGCCCCAGGAAACTTCTGATTTCACGCTTATCATTCAGGACTGGCCACGCACTCACGGCTTCAATCTTCTCAGGATCGGTCTTCACTCCTTCCGCAGCAACAATATGTCCCAGGTATTTCACCTCCTTGCCAAACAGTTGGCATTTCTTCAGGCTAAGCTTCAAGGCAACGCTGGACAATTTTTTTAAGACCTCTTCTAAATTCCTGAGGTGTTCCTTCAAGGTCTTGCTAAAGATGACAACGTCGTCTAGGTAAATCAGGCAGTTCCGCCAATGTAACCCTCTCAGAGTTGTCTCCATCAGCCTCTCGAAAGTAGCCGGGGCATTACGTTGAACTGCCATAGTCCTGTACCTGTAGAAAAAGCTGTCTTCTCGCGATCCTCTGGATGTACCTCCACTTGCCAGTACCCGCTCTTCAAGTCCAAAGTCGATAACCATTTGGACTCCGCTAAGGTGTCCAGAGTGTCGTCTATTCGTGGCAACGGGTAGCTGTCCTTCTTCGTGATGTCATTAAGCTTGCGGGAGTCAACACAGAATCTTGTCGATCCGTCCTTCTTCTTGACCAACACAACGGGAGAAGCCCAAGGGCTGCTGGAGGGTTCGATAACGCCTTGTGTCTTCATGTCGTCTAACATCTGGTCGACTTCCTGTTGTTTGGCCAGGGGAATCCTTCGTGGTGGTTGCTTAATGGGTGGATGATCGCCCGTATTGATTCGGTGTTGCACCGTCTTCGTCCTTCCAAGATCTTTGTCGCTGCAAGAAAACACATGTTAGAACTTCCATAGCAGCTCTTCGGCCGGTTTCCTGTCCTCAGGTTTGAAGTCGGCAACTGCACTTTTTATGAACTCGCTCATAACCCTGGATTTTGCTGCAGATTGCCTCTCGGCTAGACCTGCGCTAACAGTCTCGGAACCGGTTATCATCTTGACCTCTTCACACCTGCCTATGATCGTTCCCTTCTTCAGCTTTTGGACGAAATCCTTAGTATTCAAAAGTCTAGCCGGTATTATATTAGTTTTAGCTGAAATAAGCGTCCGTCCTACGAGGATGCCGTTGTCGAGTTGCGGAGCAGGCTCTAACACTCCCAGTAACCCTCCTGGTTTTTCCTCCAATGCGACGGCGGCTATGGCTTCACTCCATGGCGGTAGGATAAGGTCTTCCGAAAGCATCATTTGCCTTACCACTCCATCATCTTCTTTACACATCTTTAGAACGGTCTCCTCGTTCCCTATTCGCATAGATCTCTCCTCAAAATTAAGGACGACTTTATGGGCCTTCATAAAATCCATCCCCAGTATGACTGGATCCTCAATACCTGCCACAAAAACATGATGGGGGATCTTCTTACTACCCACCTCGATGGGTTCTTACTACCCCACTGTGCTGGGGCATAAGAGAGACGAGCTGGCTTCCGCCCCTCAAAGCCGGTTACTCGTAGTTTTCCTGATTATCTTCGCCCTTTTGCTTTTTCTTGGTAGGAGGGCGTTTGCACTATCTCTTGAAATGTCCAAATTCCTGGCAATTAAAACATTTCATAGACTGTTTAGTATTTGCGTTGGAGGCCACCAATTCCCAGGAACCACACCGTCTACAAACCGCTCCACAATGTCTTCAATTTTCCCCTTCATTTTACTAGCACTTGGAGTGACAAATGGCTTCACATAAGTCTGCCTTACCCGAACTGGTTCCTTCTGGATGCTCTTTTTTACAACCTTAAATTCTAAAGCTCTTGCCAGCGCCTCCCCGATCCTCCTTGATCTGGCCAACTTGATAGCCAGTTTTAATTCGGGGTCCTTCAGGCCCTCGGCGGAGGCATCCGCAGCAAATCCCTCCAAAAGATTGTCATCCAGGCCGGGGAACGCCATTCTAACCAAGCGGGAGATGTCGGCACTAAATTGTTGGAGTGTTTCTCCCGGGTGTTGGCGCCTTTACAGCTTGTCGCCGAACCTCCTCTCCATGTGTTCGCTCAAATGGGCAAAATCTCCTCGGTGATCCTCCGGAATGCTCTGTCCAGCGCTTCACCCCGCAACGAGATAATCAGTGATGTTGCTTTCTCTTTTTCGCTCCATCCTTTTGCGGAAGCGGCAGCATTAAATTGTAGCAAATAATTTGCCCACGATGATGCTCCGTCATAGGTTGCCGTCTTCATTTGCCGTCACAAGAGCTCTGAACGCCACTCGGGGGCCTTCATTTTCCTGTATGTCTGCCGTTGGAGTGGCTCCAACTCCAACCTTGGGCAAGCCAGTCTCCGTGCTTTCCAATCGGCGTCTTATGTACTGTTCTACCTCGCCTACTTCTTCTCCATTTCGGATTTTAACTCCTCTTGGGCCTTTTTCATTTCTTCTTGGAACTGGTCTAATTCTTCTTGGACCTTGTCTATGTCATTCTTCATTCCTTCTTGGATCTTATTTATCTTCCTTTTTATTTCTGCTCTCATTTTATCCTGGCCCCTCGCTATTTTGTCTTTTATTTCATCCTGGCCCCTCTTTATTTCGTTCATTTCATCACGGCTCTTCTTTATTTCGTCTTTCATTTCTTTCATTTCGTCCTGGCCCCTTTCTATTTTGTCATTCATTTCCTTCAACAATTCCATCATTTCCTCCATTTTCCGCGTTTGACTTCTGGTACTTATGGGCATACAATAAAACTGATACTAAACTGTTACCTGTTTAGAGATTTTATCCCACTTCTGACACCAAATGTAATGTTTTTCCAACTAAACTAGCTACTGCAACTAGTTTTAAGTGGGTTCGTATAGATAAAATACTCTAAACTTCAATAAAGAAAACACCAATTTATTGCTATACACAATAAATTATTAAACACAACACTTAATAATAATAATTTCACACTTTAAACCACAAAAGTTCACTTTGTTCACTTTTGTACACTTTTCACAAACTTGTAACTTCGTTTGTAACTGAAAAACTCTCCCAACTCTCTGTGATACCAGTAGAGAACATTCCAGACTTCCCTCGACTGTTCCAGCCAAGGCTAGAGCGCCGCCAGCGCTTCCTACGGCCACTAAGAGAACCTTAGGTACCTGTCTTCTCTCCTAGATGGCAACACCAGCTGCGTTACAATATGTTAATCCCAAAAAGTAAATTAAGTTACTTATACAAGGCCCCACGTTGGGTGCCAAAAGTTTATGACCTTATTTCGTTGATAGGGGAAAAGATATGTTGAGCGCCAGAGCTGGTGCTAACAAGTCGAAACAAGATCACTTTTCTCAGCTGCTCAATGAAGTGGGTCACCCTGCTACACAGAGATTGAATACCCTTTACAAAAATTATATTTACTTTAAGGGAATAGAACTACAGATACAGACATAAATTTCTTTCAAATTTGTTAATATACATTATATATATATATGGGTAAGCTTACCTTTAATATTATGGCAACTGAAACGAAATACTTCTGAGTCCTGCTGAGTCCCGCCCTTAAATTTTCTCTTCCTAGGTATGATTACCTAGCTCACTGTCCGGTATTAAGCAGTGCAATGAGAAGGCTCCGGGCGGCTATGACAACATATGTTGACGCGCCTTAATTAAAAAAATAAAATATAAATAATAGAAATGTTCAATATTCAGAAAGAGCATGGAGACGATTACAGTGCACTGATTTCTCTCTACTTTGAATTTTCCGCAGAGTTCAAAGTTTATTTCATCACTCTCTGACTGAAATCAAGAACCCGCGCTTTCTATTGATAACTATAAATACCACCTTCAATGCAACGTCATATATATATATATATATATATATATATATATTTGAATTGACATTTAAGTTAAATGCTTTAACAACTTCCTATTTTTCATGAAAATTTGTAACTCAGAACTGGAAAAAAACTTGTTAGTGTTTCTCTATTTTTCTTAATACTTACTTCTGTGGGAGGGTGTATTCGGATCGAGTCAAATTTTCGAAATTGAGTTTTCACCAGAGTGAGATTGTTTAGTAAAAAACAGGAAATAAATAAAAAAATAAAAGAAATTTAAAAAGATGAGAGGGCGGCGCCTCTTATAGGCTTTCCAGTCCCTCTGGTAGGCTCTGTTAAGTAAAAAGGAAATGAAAATAAAAGAAAAGGGGTAAAAATATTAAGTGGACTGTATATATATGTATATTGAATAAAGAGAGAGCAAAGGGGCTCATATAATATGAACAAAATGAATATTAAATCAAATTTAAAATAGGTAGCAAAAATATTTATTATCTTCAACAAACCAAAAGAATGGCGCATACCTTAAACGCAGAAACCTTAACACCAGTGGAGGCAGACTCAAGTCCTTTAGCCCATATTGGGGGGGGGGGGCAAGGAAGTGGAAAATAGGGAAATGAAATAGGACCTTATGTGCCTGTAAACTCCAGAGTCTTGATCCACACACTGCTGCTTGGCTGATGAATCTTGATAAATTATTTAAACGGGCTCCTGAAACTGCAAGGCCGGAGAAGCAACCGGAAGTAGACCACGTGCTTGTACAATAAACCTGAGCAGGCCGGGAGAATATCCGGAGACACTCACTCGACAAGAGACCAACTTATTAACACTAACCCCGAGGAATACAAGAAGTGACAACACTTGGGTTTTCACGTAGAAGGAAAGCGGAAGTGATCTAAACTGTATAAGTAGAATGTGCTGTCTACTGCATATATTGCTTGTATGAGTGTAGAATAGTGACTCGCTTAATAACACTAACCCCGAGGAAAACCAGAATTGGCAATACTTGGGTTTTCACGTATAAGGAAAGCTCAAGTGGTCCAAATAGTACAAGTAGACTGTGCCGCAACATACAACTAGCTTGTCTGAGCGTTAGTTAGTGACTGACTGGAGAGGGTAATAAAAGAGACTACCCCGTCTCTACATTTAGGACACAGCCTATAGATTGATCAATTATTATATTCTGACGGCGGCAAATTTAAATTCGGATAAATACCGAACAGAGATGTTTTGAAGTCTCCTAAGAAAAGTTCAGGAACTTCCATTCTAAAGACAAATATTACAAGGGCATGATAGGTTGTATAATGCACATTTCGAGTTTAAAAAAAAAAAATCGTTAGAGCCGTTTCTGAGAACATTCCTTAAAGCTAGAAACCTATTCTATAAAGTTTCACTTTTCAGGTAACCGATTTCCTTCAATTTGGGATTTATGTGCATCTGGCAGTTTATTTAATTCATTTTGTAAGGTTTTAGAACCCTTATAGCGAAGTAGCACTTTAGAGGAAAACAATGTTATACCTCTCTACAAACTAACAAAAACAAATTTTCTGATTAAATGTTTCAATTGCAAGCGATAGATGAATTTACTTAGTTTTAGAAGTTGGAAAAAAAAATTGATGGAACCGTTTTCAATAGAATCGTGAAAAATTCACAAATGTACGTTTGGTTGAGGAATTTTGTCCGAAATTGTTTAATCTGATACAGCAGCGCTATTATTATTATTATTTGTCTGTGGGGAGGAAAACCCTACGCTATCCAAAGCCTCACTGGGCCCATATAGCTACCCCCAAAAAACAACAACAAACCGGGTCTAGAACAAAAATCCAGAACCGGATCTAATCCATCTAAGATTCACCACAGTGCGAATAAATCGGACAATAACCTTGAGCGGAAATAGCCTAAGCTCTTCCACGACATCCTATTCCGACCAAAGGTCCTGAACCTAATTCTCAACCCAAGCAATCAGTCATAAGATGGATGGGTGTTTCCTCCCTGTCTCACAGACTCTACAAAATGGATCCGGCATGAGCCTCATTGATAGAGATGTCTCCTTAAACCACAATGTCCAGTAAGAGATCCAACCAGATGCCGGAGAGAGCTCCGTGAAAAACACAGCAACGTCTCACTAATGGCCTTGTTCGGACCTCTGATAGCATTTTGGACTGCCGAAAACCAACTGAGCTCATCCATAAGGATGAATGCTGTGAAGCTGTCCAAGTCTGGTACAGCAGCGCTAACTAATAGCAAACTTAAGCTTCTTTGCGGTTTTTGGTTTTATGATATTTTTGTTCGAACACGCACAACACTCATCGTTAAAGGAAATATTTTATGAATGGATAACTTTTGAAAGAATAATTTTGCTCTCTAGTAATCTACCACACTGTTAATCTTAGTTTATGTGAAAATTTTGTGTGTTTAAAAAAATGAATTATCGGACATTTGGTGTATAGATAAGTATTTCAATTTCTTTTTGTAAATTTTTCATATTTATAAATAAGTTAATTATTTGACAAGAGCTTTTTTCATGGAAATGGTCACAGAAACCTGAAAGATTAAGAGTGTTTGTGTCATTTTCAATACTCGAGTATTGGCTGCACGAGCCGAGCAGCGAGTGTGCCAACTGAACAATAATTGTAAAAGAACATTACTCTCGCGTTAAGCATTATATTTTTTCTACAACTCTTGAAAGTATTTAAAGAAAGAACTAAAAATAGAAAAATATTTATCGCAACTTTTAAGAGATTGTTGAGCATTGAAAACGGAAAGGTTGCCTTAAGAAAGGTTGTAAGACATTAAGTTAAACTTATGCAAAATTATATTATGTTTTCAGATATTTATCGTTAAATTTGTTTTAAAATGTTAAAACTAATGTTTAATTTAACTACTTTCATATTACTTTAATATTAGTACGTTTTTAGCTATTTCATCCAATCCTTAAAATTTGTTGATTGAAAGCTGGCAATACCTCGCCCTATTCTCCAGAGATAAAAAGTACAAATTCTGATTTTAATGGTATAATTGTCACATTATTCAGCTGTTCTAGAAAAAAATACCTTTAAAATTGTATGTCTATTTTAGTTTCTCTGAAGCGGAAAATGGAAGATTCAGGAGGGGAAATTAATGATGATGGCCCTCCGACCGACCGACATCACCACCAATATCATCTCTACAACCAATCACAACTCCCATGGACCCCATATGAGCCGCATTACACCCCTCCTAAAGATCACCAGCGTTCACAAATCCGTGTTTCAAATGGTGGGCCAAATTTACCTCACCATCAGCACTGTTTACACCATCCGTTGTCTCCCAATCCCAATCAACCGCCTCCTGTTAGAGTTCCAAACAGGTCCTTTGTCCTTTCTCCCCAATCACGACTGTCATCAGCACTGCATCAGCAGAATGAACACGTTCCAGACCCTCCTCCTTCACCACAAGATGAGAGCTCCGACGAAGATAATGAACTTACAGAGGTAATATGGAATTATTTAAATATTTTATTTTTATTTATTTATTTATTTATTTTATTTTCTGCCTGTGTACATACTTATAATATAAAAGGCACGTCAATCATAACAAAAACAATAACCGCTAACTGTCAATAATATTAGTACAACGGACTTTACACTATATATTAAAACTAATTGCAAAACTTTCAGTCTTATTTGAAATGTTCATCACTCCACTCTGCATTCATAAATTCTTTTATGTCATAAAAACAATTCTTTATCAAGAAGCGGGTGATGGTTTGTTTGAAGTGATTCTCACTTAACCGTCTTACACCTAAGGGAATTTTATTAAATACTCTCGCCGACATGACACTGGAAAGGTGATCAGACATCACTAGTCGTTTGTAAGGTACACATAGATTATCTTTATTGCGTAGATTGCGATTATGCTTATCACCTCTAGTTTCAATTAAAGGCTCTTTTTTCTTACTCAGTGCTTGTTTCAAAATGAATACTGAGGGTAGCGTCATTATATTTAGTTCTTTGAAGAGAGGCCTGCAGCTAACCCGAGCCCTCTTCTTCATCATTGTTCTAATATCTCTCTTCTGAAGTCTAAATACAATAGAAGCTTCGGAGATTCCACCTCACAGCTCAACACCATATACCATTCTGGAATGAAACAGACATAGTAGGCAGTCTTTATAACCTCAGCTGGAAGTTCTTCACGCTAGACTAGACCTTACAGCAAATCTGAAGTAACAAACAGTTACTTCACCTACTGGTTTCACCCAAACCCATTGTTAAAGTGAGCCGCTAACTAAATATGTGGTTGGGTCCGCCTTGCTGGATAAAGTCCCACATAAAGTGAACCATTTCATGAAACTAAATCATAAGGTAATGAAAGATAATTTTTAGTTAACCACCACTTATTTATTATATTCAGGAATCTAAGATGTTTGAAACCTATTTTATATGAAGGTTAATGTTGTACTGAAACTGTGTACGATGGACTTGCAAATTTGTCAAAAGCTCAGAATTTTGTTGAATATCCGTATTGGTTAAAGCTGAGTGATAGGATGTGTTTGATTACTTCAGCCCATGTGGGAACAGGATCAGTATGGACAATAAGGTTTCGACTAGTATCTTATTCCATAGGAAGAATGGGGCTTATAGTGTAATGGTAGGTGTTCTAAGGAGTCTGCCGGTCGGCCGTTTGTTTGAGTAAGCGTGGTCGACAATATTTGGATGAAAAGTAGTGCAATCGCTTTTTTAACCATTTAATGTCTTTTGCATCCCTTGCCTAACACTGCCGTGTTTTCATTATCTTTGGGCTAACCACATAATTGATTCCAGTGAGACAGTAAATAGGTTATCCAAACTTTTAGTTGGCAACGTAATTTAAATGCCTTGCTAATTTAATCTAATTCAAGGGCAATTTATTTATAGCACTTCAGATTCAGATCTGTATATTAACAGAACTTTTAGGCAGTTTTAGATTCTGCTAGTAGGCTTGGGGAGGATTCAAAAAATGGTAAATAATGTAACTCACTTATTAGGAAACCATGCTACACAAAGGAATGTGTAATGGAATCAGATAGATGTAATGGAATCGTTTGATGTGTGATTCCTGGAGTAAGCAGATGTCTTGAAGAGGGCGGAAGTTAGTTTGAGAGATTTGGAAGTTAGTGCTCGAATTATTAAACGGTTTTTTATATAAAAATAAACTGTATTTTAACAATAATTTAAACGTGATAAATGGTAACTAATAACTATAATAAAATACTTAATAATAAATAGAAGATAAATAGCTGATAATTTAGAATGGTTTAAATAACGAACTAAAGTGCACAACTACCAGAATGATAAGTTGAATATAACTGGTCGTAGATGATATAATAATCCCGTCGTCGTATATCAAAGGGTTTTTATATACTGTTGTTCACACTCACACCAAGATATCTGTCTTAGTGTGCGGCCTTGTGCGACCTTCGTAGTTTTCTGACCTTTTTTAGTGGCCATAGTTATCGCGGTGCCTGCCTGTTTGATGTGAGAATTGATGAAAAGGCTTTGTGTTTGTTGTTGACCGCGGCTGTCGGCAGCCAACAGTGTTACTGTTTTCACCCTTTGTTGATTATTTCTTTGGCGTACTTTGCCGATGTCAATGACTTTGCCATGTCATTACATCATCCCCTCCCCGGTGAAAATTTTTTCAGCATGAAAAAATTGTTGCGTGGGCGGATGCTGAATTTGCATGTTCGCCGTTGTACGAGTTGCCGTACATATAGGGTGACCAGAGTTATATGCTCCACCACTTTTCTCTTTAAAACGGCGGGAAATTTCGAAAAAATAGAAAAACACGTATTTAATCATGTTTAGTTAGTTTATTTCAGTGATTGAACCATTTTTTTATACCCCAATATCCCCGAGATCAGCATCCAACTTTTTTTTTTCAAATGGAACATATATTTTTTTTTTGCATATTTTATAGTCATTGAGCCCTAAAAAAAAAAAAAAAAAAAAATTTAAAATCGCGTGGCTTCAGTCGAAGATATGGAACGTCGAAAACTCTAGCCTGCCTAGATGTTGACTTTGCACCTAAGTGCTGCTACAAACAGAGCGTGGGAGTCCAGAGCTTTGGCTTGCCTATCCGTTGATGGGGCCCAGTTGAAGAGCTTCTTTAAAGAAAAAAATAAGGTTTAATTTGACATTAAACTGAAATTTGTTTTCATATTTAAATTACCATAACTTTTGAAAAAACCTAACCGATTTTAATTTTTTTTTTTATTTTTTTAGAGTCTCAATACTATAAAAATATGCAAAAAAAAAATATAAATGTTCCATTTAAAAAAAAAAGTTGGGATGTTGTATCTCGGGATATTGGGTATAAAAAACAATGGTTCAATCACTGAAAATAAAACTAGACTAAAAATGATTAAATACGGTTTTCTATTTTTTCGAAATTTCCCGCCGTTTAAAAAAAAAAAGGGGGTGGAGCATATAACTCTGGTCACCCTGTATATATATATATTTTTTTTAAATTTAATTTAGTTAGTGTGCATTTTAGTTCAATTATTTATACCGTGTTAATTTGTATACATAGTTTATAAAATTCATGGTTTGATAGGATTGCAATTTTGTAATTTTTAACAATGAGTTTAGATTGCAATTTTGTAACTTTTGAGAATTTGACAATGTGTAATTTTTAACAATGAGTGTAACCATGAGAAATTGATAGTAATACTAATTATATAGGATTAAAGGTATTATAAGGTTAACAACTTAGTTGTTTCGTTAAAAATACAATTATCGGTTGATCGAGTCACCATAAAATATTACATGTTGTTCGCGATAGGGCGGGGGAGTGGACTGTATAAATTAGATTTTGTTATAAGTTTACTAAGGGTGGTTTAATGTATAAAGGCCAGAGATATAACATCAAAGGCTTACCTTTCTTGGCAGTCTTCAGTGGCTCAGCGGAGAGAGGATGGCGTTACCTGTACGGCGGTGCGAATAATTCGGCCCCTTTCCCGTATGGAATTCCTGTAAGAAAAGAAGAGAATAAGCTGCGACGGCCAAGGCGTGATGTATCTCTCTGGTGACGTGAGAACTCAGCGGGTACCAATAATGAGGGTGCAGCTGCAGGAGAATGGCACTGCACACGTAATCCCTTATGCAAAGGGCCGAACGAGAATTAAACTTGTCTTTAGAGAAAAGTACGAAAAATATAAAACCTTCACTTCGAGTTAAATCGAGGAATAGTACTCTTAAAATACACTTTGAAGTTAGAGAAAAAACATACGAGAAATACGAAACCTTCAATTCGCATGAAGTCGAGAGTGCGTACTACCTAGAATAATTAATTGTAGCTTAATTAGCTAAGTAGGGGCAAGTGACCACGGAGACAGCCGATTGTAGGCGGACGGTGTCGAACATACCGCCCACCTAAAATCGCGAGATTTTACAAAACAAGAGGAAGAGCAGAGACAAATCGCGGATGGGGGAAAGGAGAGGAAGGAGGATAGGGAGAAGGAACTTGAGGAGAGAGAGAGAGGCTCACTCCTCAACGGGGAGAGGAATGAGGTTGCGTACGGGGCGAGTGACCACCCCGTCGGAAGTGCGCACGGAAGCCACTCGGGGCACCTGATCGGGGCCAGGATGCAGAGAGAGTATTCGGCCTACCGGCCAGGACAGTGGAGCACAGTTGCTGGATTTGATCATTACTATATCGTCTACCGCGGCGAGAGCACTGGGGCGGTTCCATTTCGCACGCTGGATGGACGTGTTGAGGTATTCGCGGGACCAGCGCCTCCAGAAGGTCTGCAGAACGCGCTGGAGCACCTGCCACCGATTGCGAAGGGACGAGGTATCTGGGAGAGGAGTCTCAGGGAGAGCTAAGAGAGGTGCTCCGATCAGGAAGTGTCCAGGGGTTAGATAACCCGCAGACTCGTTGGGGTCAGTGGCTACCGGGACGAGCGGACGGCTATTTAAAACAGCCTCGATGCGGGCGAACAGAGTAAAGTATTCCTCTGCCGTGCAAGGGCGATCACCTATTACACGTACCAGCAACCTTTTCACGGATTTCACCCCAGCCTCCCAAAGGCCTCCGAAATGGGGTGCGTAGGGGGGGTTGAAACGCCAGGTGATCGAACGCGTCGAGAGGTGCTCATCTATCGCACAGGAAGCCGCGGCGAGGAATTCCTGCACGGTTTTCAGTTGTTTGGCGGCGCCTACAAAGTTGCGGCCGCAGTCTGAGTAGATGCAAATGGGCAAGCCCCGACGCGCCACAAATCGATCTAACGCTGCCAGAAAACATTTAGTTGAAAGCTCCGAGGCAAACTCCAGGTGTAACGCTTTGGTGGCGGAACAAACAAATAGACATAAATAGCCCTTGGTGATTGCATACGAGCGAAGGGTGGAGCTGCGAGTTGGGAAAGGCCCAGCAAAGTCGACTCCGACATGAGCGAAAGGGCGCGCGGGCGACACCCGATGCTCGGGCAAAGGGGCCATCAGGGGTTGGTAACTCCGAGCCCTGAAACGGCTACACGTGAGGCAGCGATGAATCGTCTGGCGTAGCAGAGAGCGCAGCGAGAGTATCCAATACCGTGAGCGGATGGAAGGCAGCACGGTATTGGGGCCGGAGTGCAGAAGAGCCAGATGATAATGCGAGCAGAGCAAGGACGACACATGCGCCTGTTTAGGCAATAGTAAGGGGTGTTTGGAATGGAACTGGAGCGAGGAGTTGGTGAGTCGGCCGCCCACCCTGACTAGCCCGTCTCGATCCAAAAATGGAGACAAGCTGGCGAGTGAGGAGCGAACAACCACGCCCGCACGAAGGTTACGAATTAGCTCGACAAAATAATGAGCCTGCGTGAGGCGAATGATCGCAAGTTCGGCATGTTCGAGCTCCGAAGGAGACAACGGGACGAGAGTGGAACCACGTTCCGACGGGGTTCTGCGAGAGTTGACTTGGAAACGATTTAGCCAGGCGAAGATGCGCCTGAGCTTGACCCACGAAGCGAAGCGTTGGATGTGGCAGAGAAGATCGTTCGAAGGGGATGAAGCAGTCACCATACATTGTGAGGAAGAGACCTCGGCTGGCTCGCAATTTGATGAGGAGCCCACAAAGGAGGAGGCCACTCGTGTAGCGGGGAAGTCAGGAACTCAGGACCATGCCGCCATAGCCGCTGATTGTCGGCTTTCATAAAGTTGTGAGGGCTTATCGCACGGGTGGACAAGTCAGAGGGGTTCTGGGCTGTTGGGACATGTGCCCATTGAGCCTGGGGAACTAGCTCAAGTATGAGGGCGACTCGGTTCGCCACGAAGGTATTGAGTAGATGAGGTGGGGTGTTTATCCAATGTAGGACATCCAGCGAGTCTGAAAAGAGGTGTGGTCGAGAAGAGGAACGCATTAACTCTGAGCTGCGTAAAGAAGTAAACAACCGACTTAACAACACAGCCGCGCATAACTCCAGCCGAGGGATGGTGAGAACCTTCAGCGGCGCCACCCGAGATTTAGAAACCCATAGGGTAGGGTACACATGATTACTGTCCCGGAAGAGGATGTATAGTGAAGCCGCGTAGGCTTGGGCAGAGGCGTCACAGAAACCCACTATGTCCCGGCGAGCGGAAGCAGAGTGGGGGATGTGACGGGGAATGCTAAGTTAGTGATGAGTGGTAACTGCTGAACCAGCGTTGCAGCAGAGGCATGGAGGGCACAGGGAGGAGCTCGTCCCAGGGTAGCTGCGCGAGCCACAGTTGCTGGAGCAGGATCTTTAAGGTCGTAGTAATTGGGGCTAGATACCCCAAGGGGTCAAACACGCGCGCTATGTAGCACAAGAGGGTGCGCTTTGTGATGTCTCCCTCAAAAGGAGACAGAGAGAACCGAAACACATCGGTACTGGGATCCCACA
This sequence comes from Triatoma infestans, assembly GCA_011037195.1. Lineage (NCBI taxonomy): Eukaryota > Metazoa > Arthropoda > Insecta > Hemiptera > Reduviidae > Triatoma > Triatoma infestans. Next base: position 109,947 of record JAAEAF010001349.1, on the reverse strand, counting down.
GGATGCCCAGAATCGGAACCGCGTGTTCGTTCGCGTCGAAGGGAATGGCACAACAGTCAGGATTCTCCTGCCATTTCGCTAGGAGAGCGGGTGAACTAGAGGCCCACTTCTTTAAAATAAAACCGCCTTTCAAGAGTAGTTCTTCTAGTTGCTGGCGAAGCATTTGGGCTGTGGCGATGTCTGGGGCACCAGCGATAACGTCATCCACGTAGGTGCATTCCCTCAGAGCCCGAGAGGCATGAGGAAAGGCTGCACCTTCATCGTCGACTAATTGCAGCAAAACGCGTTGCGCTAGAAAGGCGGAAGGCGTTAGGCCGTAGGTGACTGTGTTGAGTTCCATTTCCTTAATGACCGAATCGGGGGAGGGACGCCACACGATGTGCTGATGACACCGATCCTCCTGACGCACCAGCACCTGGCGGTACATTTTCTCAATGTCCGCCGATAACGCTACAGCGTTTAAGCGGAAAGAAAGCAAGATGGTTGAAATATCGCGCTGAAGCTTAGGGCCGGCCAACATACAATCGTTCAGTGACGTGGAGTGAAGATCCTTGGCAGCGGCATTGAAAACGACCCTGATCTTGCGGGCTTCGTTTTGACCTTTCGTGACCACATGATGCGGAATAAGGTATTTCGACGAGGATATCGCGAAAGACATGTGTTGAAGATGGAGGTACTCCTTCATGAAGTCCTCATATTCCTTGTGGTGCGCAGGATGGCGGTGCAGCTTACGCTCCAAATTAATGAGTGAGGCTCTAGGGGGAAAGGCGTTAGCGGCCAGCGGCGGATAACCGCGCTTGAATGGTAACGCGACCACATAACGCCCATCAGGGTTGCGGGTATGGGTTTCCCGGAAGTGCTGTTCAACCCAATCATTGTCGGGGTTGGCAACACGAGGAGAAGGAATTTCTTCTAGCTCCCAGAATCTTTGCAACTGACCAACAAGGTCACAGGTAGCGTGCAACGAAGTTACGCGTGAGGGCGGATCATTAAGATTGAGCGCTCCTAGAATGACCCATCCGAAATGAGTAGAGATAGCGGAGAGCCCATGGCTCGTGTCAACGGGAACGTTGGCACACAACAGCAGAGGGAACACATCAGCTCCAAGCAGCAGGTCCACATGAGAGGGTGTACCGAGGGTGGGGTCGGCCAGCGGCAGATGCGCAAAGCAATCGAGAACTGATTTAGGCACAGGCCGTGCCGGTAATAGAGCGGCAATGGAAGGCAACACTAATGCTTGTATGGGCAATTGAAACCCATTGATGCGCGAATGCAACGCGAAATGGGCAATGCCAGAAGCGGCAACGGGGGAGTTACCGACCCCAGTAACTTGAGCGCGTGTGGTTGTTGACATGAGGCCTAAGAACTCGGCGCAAGGGCGAGTGATGACCGAATTTTGGGAGCCGGGGTCAAGAACCGCACGGACTGTACGAGGGTGGCCGAATGAATCCAAAACTTGGGCATTGAGCGTGCCCAGCAATACTTGAGGAAGACGAGGACCGGTGGCACTGAAAAAGCAGGCTTGACCAGAAGTACCAGGGTTCGCGGGAGCAGCAGAAGCGACAGATGTTTGCACTTTCGGGACAGGCGGAGGGTTGGATGTGGGCGCCGGATCGGCATGAGAAGTGAATGGTGTCGGTCTGAGCCGCATAGCCGACATACATTACGCGAGTTGCACTGCTGGCGCATGTGCGAGCCCAAGCAGTTAAAACATCTGCCATTGGTGCGAGCAACTTCGTATTTTTGTGCCAAGGAGAGTGATTGAAAATCCGGGCAAGCCGTCAATGCGTGTGCGGCCTTGCACACACTGCAAGCGGGAATGGAAGCTTTCGACGGAGTTCCGCTCGGAGGATTCCTCCTAGTACCTGCGGAATTAACCATAAATACTCGCCGAGGTGGGGCTTTGAATTCTTTGGGGGGCGCGGGGGAACGCGTATTTACATGGTCAAGAGGTTGTAACTCTAATGTCTGGACCTGAGATACCACGAAGTCCATTAGCTGCTGGAATGAAGGAATGCCCGTGGTGGCAATCCTGTCTTCAAATTTTTGAACCGTAACGCTGTCCAAATTACGGATGGCCAAAGAGAAGAGTAAGAAATCAGCAAGGTCGGGTAGAGCCATGGCCTGAAGGGCATTCACCGAATTTCGGTGGATATTGAGAAATTCCTTATAGCTGGCCAAAGAGGGGGAGGACATCTTCTTGAAACCCGAAAGGCGTGAGAAGTACATGGACGCTATCCTTCTAGGATTGGAGGAGCGAGCCTTGAGAGCCTGAAAGGCCACCGGGTAATTATCCTCGGTTATAGCGATGCCAGAAATTACCGAGGCTGCCTCGCCGGACAGAGCCGATTTGAGATATTGGAATTTCTGAACATCGGAGATGGTCATACACTGATGTACCAGAGACGTGAACAGGCTGAGGAATTCCGGCCATTGTTGAATGTCCCCGCTAAATGGAGGGATCCGGATCCTTTCTAGAGGATGGAACGGCGTACTGGAAGCCTTGAGGTGTTGGAGCGGGGGCAGAAGGAGTCGAGGGCTCCTGCTTCTTAAGAGTGAGAAAGTGCGCCTCTATATCGACCACCAGGTCAAGAAAGGCGTTCATTACCTGATTTATCTCCACCTGGTCCCTTTTCTCCAGAACGATATTGAGGTCCCGCAACTTCCCCTGAACGTCATCAAAGTTGAGGGAGAGGGGGCCCAATTGGCCACATAAACTTGCAACTTGGCTAGCTGTGCGAGCTGGAATGTCTTCACTCTGTCATATATACCGGTAACCTGTGCGAAAATAGCATCACGCTCGGCCAAGAGCCGCTGAGCGGATTGCAGTACCTGAGTATAGCTCGAGGGAGATTCTCCTTTAACAGTGGGTTCTTTAGCCATGCCGAAGAGTAAAATAGACAGGCGTTGCGAAAATGAAGTCGCGAAATGCGAGTGTGAAAACCGAAAATGGCCCAGAGAATTATAAAGAAGTAGAATTAAGAAATAGTTGAGATAGGGGTGAAGAGATTAACAGATTGAGAATGTGTAATTTTAACGAGTATAAAGACGCAAGAGTGCCGATATATTACGGCAACAATAAATAAAAGGAAAAAAAAGATAATTTAATAAACGGGATAGGAAGTGATTAACTATTACAAAAAAACAACGAAAGAATAAACAATTTAAAGAGCTTAGTTAATAACAGAAGAAAAAAAGGTAAATAAACAGAAGAATTAAAAATACGGAAGTAGCAGGTAAACACGGCTAGTCAAAATAAACAAATAATAAAGTTAGTTAGTAGATAAAGGGATTAGAGGTATTAATGTTAATGAAATTACTGATGAATGAAAGTGATCGAATACGCTCGAAGACCCCCGAAGAATACCGGAGCTTGTTTTGAACTGCCTGCGAAATTCTATGATATTTGAAAGGCGGACTTAGACCCGGGCTACTAAAAGAATAATCTAGGGCTATTTTTAGTTAGAACTTTGAATACAAGCAAATAACTTCACTTTATTTTAACAAAAGATAACGAATTTATTTGAAAGTGAACAGAACAAAAAACTCAAAAATAGAAAATAGAGATGAAAATTTATGAAATTTACTCTTATTACCGCATATCTGGCCCGGAACGACCAAAACTTTTTGTTCGCGATAGGGCGGGGGAGTGGACTGTATAAATTAGATTTTGTTATAAGTTTACTAAGGGTGGTTTAATGTATAAAGGCCAGAGATATAACATCAAAGGCTTACCTTTCTTGGCAGTCTTCAGTGGCTCAGCGGAGAGAGATGGCGTTCCTGTACGGCGGTGCGAATTAATTCGGCCCCTTCCCGTACTTGGAATTCCTGTAAGAACAGAAGAGAATAGCTGCGACGGCCAAGGTGATGATGTATCTCTCTGGTGACGTGATAACTCAGCGGGTACCAATTAATGAGGGTGCAGCTGCAGAGAATGGCACTGCACACGTAATCCCTTATGCAAAGGGCCGAACGAGAATTAAACTGGTCTTTAGAGAAAAGTACGAAAAATATAAAACCTTCACTTCGAGTTAAATCGAGAATAAGTACTCTTAAAATACACTTTGAAGTTAGAGAAAAAACATACGAGAAATACGAAACCTTCAATTCGCATGAAGTCGAGAGTGCGTACTACCTAGAATAATTAATTGTAGCTTAATTAGCTAAGTAGGGGCAAGTGACCACGGAGACAGCCGATTGTAGGCGGACGGTGTCGAACACATGTAAATATTATAGCAAATGAATTATACATATGAAATGAATTATAAGAGTCAAAGAATTAATACATAATTGTTAATGAAATTAATAACATAAAAAAAAATGACTTATATCTGTTGTAATTATAAAGTAAACGTATTATATTGATAATATTAACATAGGGAGTAAATTATATCAGTTAATAAGATAACATAATGAATGAAATTATAAAATAGACTTATTATACAGATATCCATTGAAAATAATAACATAGGAAGTAATTTAAATCAGTAATAAGAATACATAATGAATGAATTATAAGGTAAGTTGTATCAGTTAATAAGATAACATAATGAACGAAATTATAAAATAGACTTATTATACAGATATGTAATTGTTATTGAAAACATAGTAACTGATTTATAAAGATCAAAGAATTAATATGCAATTGTAATTGAAAGAATTAACATAAAAAACGAATTATAAATGTCAAGGAATTAATATGAATTGTTATTGAAAGAATTAACATAAAAAAACGAATTATAAATGTCAAAGAATTAATATGTAATTGTAATTCAAAGAATTAACATGTCAAAGAATTAATACGTAATTGTAATTGAAAGTATTAACATAAAAAAATGGATTATAAATGTCAAAGAATTAATATGTAAATGACATACAATTGTGAATTGGATATATAAACATCGAAAATGAATTATATTATTTGATAAAATCAAAATTTTAATATGTAGATGACATATCGAAAATTAATTATATTATTTGATAAAAATCAAAATTTTAATATATAGATGACATAGAAATGTCAACTGAAGATATAAACATCGAAAATTAATTATATTATTTGATAAAATCAAAAATTTAATATGTAGATGACATATAAATGTCAACTGCACAGTTAAACATCGAAAATTAATTATATTATTTGATGAAATTATAAAAGAAACTTAAATGCTGGTGAATTGATAGGTAAAAGTTGGTATACCACGTTTTAATATTGTTTATAAGAATTGTAAACTGTGCACTCTTATTTTTAAGGTTTTATATATTTATATTTTGAGATTTAATCGATTAATTGTTGCCCCTGATTTACCCAATGCGTGCTGCGTGCAAGGGGGAAGGGAAAGCGCTTGTGGGATAGGTGTTGAACTCAAAATTAGGTATCTCGGGATTCGTCGATTAGTCTAGACTTCTTACTTTAACTTAGCTTAACTTAATCTAACTTAATTTAGATGTCGACTGTCTAAATATGTTTTAGATATTTTTTTGCGTGAAAAAAAGAAAAATGGCATGTATACAAAACGGAGTTATGGGGGGTGACATGCGTTTGTCGTATTTTTGGGGTACACTAGTGATTTTTCGAAGTAATGAGCTCGTTGTAGTTAGGCCGTGACGAAATGCTGCAAAATTTGTATTAGTGGATGTACATATAAATTTTTAAATTGATAGTGATAATAGTGGAATTATATTTAAGTGAATGACCTGTAAGGAGAGGTAGTAAATATATAAATAATAAAAATAATATACCTGGAAGGATAGTTACTTACAATTGAGGGTTTTATTTAGTGCCACCTAGGTGTTATGCCCACGTGTTACGTCTTTGTTTTCCACTAAATTGGTGAAAGGTGTATTGTTGGGCGATAGTGTAGTACTTCCGTCTCAAATGTGCTATTGTTGAATTTATCTGTTTATTGGTATTATTCTACTGAACAAAAGGCAATTTTTGTTAAATTTTTGAATATAACAATAAGGAGATAAAACTAAATAGGTTGTTTTTATTGTGACTATTTGTAGTAGTCACCTGTAAGAAAAGATTGTATTATTTGGTACCTGGAACATAAATAATTTTTGTACCATTGGCGGTACGAGAAAATGGTTAATAGTAAAGTTGGCGATAAATGAAAATTAAACGAAAATAATTTGTTGTTAAATAATTGTTCTATTGGCTGTCTGTGTATAGCCGTATTTATTTTGTGTGTGTCTGTGTGACTTCCTGGACTAAGGTGGTAAACCTTTCCCAACACTGGAAGTGGTGTTTGTGTGAGTGAGTGTGATTACACTTATAAAGAAAATTGCTAGAGATTTTACTTAGACATAAAATCGTTGAAAATAACATAATTAAAAAGAGTAAGTAATTATGTGCTAAGATTTTGATTGAGTTTGACACAGATTGAATTTGAGAAAAAGCGATATAAATAATTATGCTTAAACTTTAAATTTTCTGTGCCTGAAAGAAGAATAAGCGTAAACTTGCGACACAAGATTGAATTAACGTTGTATTAAAAAAAAAAAAAATAATTATGCTTATAAGCGCAACTATCTAATCTCCAATTTTAAGTAAATAACGTTAATTAATTATTAAAAGGAAATTTAGAAATTTATGCATTTCATAATGACTTATTATAAATTTAATGACTATAAGTTAGACATGACCGGTTTAGCCCCTAATAGATAGGATAAGACGTGTGTTCGTGTTATGTGGGTCATGTTGCTGCTGTGAGACAGGAAGTGAAGAGTTTACAGATGTGTCGTAATGTATTCATTTTACTTGTAGTAACTGTTTTGCGAAAGTGATACCAGGGTAATTGCCGTAGTTGTGGCCTGTAGAAACGCCTGTGACTGCCGGAAGTTTAGCCGTTTTCTGGCTCGATTAGAAAACAGTTTCTAGCAGTATGGCCGTATTTATCGCAATACTGGCAGGTTGGTTTGTCGTTCGTATTTAACTTAACCGTTGGCTTAGTTACTTCCGTATGACGCTGATTGTGATATTGGGGTGTATGTGTGGATTGGCGTTGGTTTGTACGGTTTGTACTTTGCCTTTGAAAATTGTTCGAGTTGAACTTACTAGCTTGCGGCGAGTATTTACCGAAGTTAGTACGTGGTTTTGTTTTTGGGGCCGTGCAATGCCTGTCGAAATGAGGCCCTGAACAATGTCGACACGGACGGTTTTTGACGACGTTAAATACTGGGGTTTTGTTTTTATGCGTGCATTCAGAATGGAAATGCATATTCCCGCAGTACTTACATGGCGATGGCGGTAGATTATTTTGTTTAGCCACCGGTTTGGTTATATTGGGCTTAGGCGTTATCGCAAAAACTGACGGAGCAGAGTCTGCCGCCTTGATTTCCCTCAGTGCTGTAGTGTATTCTAGAGCACTGTCTAGCGTTTCGGGAAGTTTGGTGCGCACTTCATTTCTGAGGTTTTGGGGTAGTAACCTTATGAAGGTGTCGGTGGTGATTTTATTAAGGACTGTTTGTAAAGTTAATTTCGGATTAGCTTCTGCCTTATCCGAAATTAATGCATGCAGGTGGCGGAGTTTATCGGCGATTTTCTCGACCGAATCGTCTGGGGATGCCTACATGTTTGTAATTTGTCGTAATAGAATAAGAGGCGTTTGCTCCTGGTGATATCTATTGAGCAGCAGTTTCGAAATTGTTTTGAAATCAACTACCTTACCTTCTCGTAAAAGTAGTGATTTCTGAGTATTATAAAAGGTTTTGGCGGTCCCCGAAATTTTGAATTCTACGACTTCTAAAGTGGTCTCGTCGTCCCACCTTGACAATCTAGCGCATCGTTGGACTTGTTCTAGGAATAATTCAATATTTGAATTTTGCTCTCCGTCAAAACACGGAATTTGGTTCAGGAGGTTTAGGCTTGCTATTATGGATGTTTTATCTTGGGCCGGGGGAGCAGATGCAGACCTTTCTCTTTCACCCAAGAGGTGTTGCACAGCCTCTTCTAAGGACATCTGTACACCATTTAAATTATAAGTGGTCATGTTAGATACTGATTGAGGGTCAGAAATTTTAATAGTGTTAGCACGAATTTTCTTTGATCTAGTTTTCATAAATTATTCAAAAAAATTTTAGTTCAATATGATTGAACTTATATAACACAATAGAAGAAAAAAAAAAATTAAATAAATAAATAAATTATGTATATAAAAAATTTGACTTACTGGAATCGCTGTTCGGATCCTAGTCGCTGCCACCAGATGTAATGGAATCAGATAGATGTAATGGAATCGTTTGATGTGTGATTCCTGGAGTAGCAGATGTCTTGAAGAGGGCGGAAGTTAGTTGAGAGATTTTGGGAAGTTAGTGCTCGAATAATTAAACGGTTTATATAAAAATAAACTATAATTTAACAATAATTTAAACGTGATAAATGGTAACTAATAACTATAATAAAATACTTAATAATAAATAGAAGATAAATAGCTGATAATTTAGAATGGTTAAAATAACGAACTAAAGTGCACAACTACGAGATGATAAGTTGAATATAACTGTGAATTGCCGCTCGTGTATAGTTTGGTCGTAGATGATATAATAATCCTTCGTCGTATATCATAGGGTTTTTATATACTGTTGTTCACACTCACACCAAGATATCTGTCTTAGTGTGCGGCCTTGTGCGACCTTCGTAGTTTTCTGACCTTATTTAGTGGCCATAGTTATCGCGGTGCCTGCCTTTTTGATGTGAGAATTGATGAAAAGGCTTTGTGTTTGTTTGGTTGACCGCGGCTGTCGGCGGCCAACAGTGTTACTGTTTTCACCCTTTGTTGATTATTTCTTTGGCGTACTTTGCCGATGTCAATGACTTTGCCATGTCATTACAAATGTAAAGAAATAAAAAGCTGAAGAAGAGTGTAAATAAGTGGAAAATCCTCTTGCTCTTCAAGAGATCATTAAACCAGATGGAAACACCAGGTGTGGAACGTACCGACTTTTTACAATTAATTAATTCAATTAATCCAATTAATACAATTGTGAATTTCACAAATTTTTCTTTAAACTTGAAATTATTATTCAGTTGCGCTAACATAAATGCAGAAGTGATGGTGAACATGTACTCACCCATGGCAGGTAGTAGATACGTTGCTGTATATATGTCGATAACAAGAGGAGAAGACCTTACTGTGGAGTAGTTAATTGTAATAATCCACATGCTGGAGATGGGGATCTAGGTGGACTGGAAATAAGATTTAGCCTTTTTATCATTCATTCAACTATACATTTATTTCTGGTCACTACATCACATAAAGGCGATGATAACCCAAATCCTAGTCTTCAGCGGGCATCGTTGTTGTTCAACGCACTGTAAATGGACTGGATTATGCTATAATAGCACATGCAGATCCTAGGTACTGGTGTCGAAAACGGCGGATGTAGACGCAAGCCCCTACAATCCGGTTTCTTAATAGTGGAGGACCAGTTCTAACCTGAGAATAGATTAGAACAATGCTAAATGAGAAGTATAAACCCTAGAAAATCACCAATTATTGTTATAAAGAATAAAGGTAGAAAAAAATATTGTCTGGTGATAATAATATGTAAGTTTTTTAAGAATCAGCAAGAGGGCATGTAACCCTAGATCATGTATTAACACAAGTTTAATCAGCACTTATTTAAAATAATAAACAGGGGAAATACCTGAGAATGAGGCTTCCCAATTCACAGCGCTAATGCAGTAAGCTGTTAGGTTTGACTGGACACATTGTTGCTAGTTGTAATATTCAGCTACCAAGGTTCTGGTATTAATAGTTCCTTGAAACACTTGGATGTGCAAGATTAGAGATAATCCACAATAAATGTAATAATAGTAGTATTACAATGGTAATAGTGCCAGTTGAGTTGAGGAAATCGGTGGCGGAAGTGTTGCGCAATATGGTTGATTGCGTCGTTTAAGTTAATGATTGTCAGCGATTAAGTCAGAAAAGATCACAGGTTTTAGGACAGAATAATAATAATAACCAAAAGGTGATAAGGATGGTAGGATATAAAAAGCTGACTTGCCGCTTCGTATATTAATCCACCTGTACAATTAATAATTACGTGAATGCTATATTTCCTCTTGAAAATATTAATGGCACAGTAAAGCAGATGATTGCTGATTCAATAAAAAAGCCGCCTGGGGCTGTAAGATGATGATCATCAATTTGCAAGAAACGTGCTGATGGAATACAATATGGCGTATAGCCCAAAATGAAACTAAGTGCAACAGGTGCTGTAAAGCTCTGTAACTCGTACAGACGGATTGCAACTCCACACACTGACTCGGAACAGGGGGTGTTCTCTTTATGAATAATATGCCTGATGAATTAGACAAGTTGGGCAACATGATTCTTAAGTATAATCGAAAGAAGTGCATGGCATACTTATATAATTTGACATTTAGTAAATGATGTAAATTGAATCAAAACACCATTTAGATAAATCTAATTAATACGAAAATTAATAGAAAATAAAAGATGACTAACCTAACAGTGTGGCCAGTCAATTGTATGTATAAGCAAAATGGGAGTCCTCCCAAAGGAAGTATCCCTGTTATATCAATTCGCGTAGTAATACGCGACACATACTATAGAAGATATAAAAATCCCAAGGGTTGAGCAATTCAGATACTTGAGTTCAGTCATCCGTAAGGATGCTTCAAGTAAAAATTACGTGCTGCAAAGGAATATAAGTGCAAAAAGAGCAATCGGCATACTGAACCCCGTATTATGGAGCGGCAGTATTCTAAATAGTACCAAAAAGATGATATATAGTAGCCTGGTAAAAAGTATACTACTATATGCTGCTGAGACTTAGACCTTGAATAAGGCTTTAAGGAAAAAGCTTCTAGCCACCGAGATGGTCTAATAGAGAAGAGCACGAATATCAAGACTTGAAAGAGTATGAAACGAAGAAATAAGAAAGAAAATGAACGTTTCAAAAAAATGTGCTGCAGAAAGTGGAGGAAAAGTGATTTGAATGGTTCGGCCATGTAAAAAGAATGGAAGATGGAAGAATGGCTAAAGATATCCTAGACTGGGAAGCCGCGGGAAGAAGGAGAAGGAGCAGACCCAGGGGATAGTGGATAGATGGCGTCCGAGAAAGCCTCCACGGTTACGGACTGAGAGAAAAGGATATCCGGGATAGATGAAGTTGGAGGCTGAATTAAAAGCAATATTTGGTTGAGGAAAACCTCAGCACTGAGGAACTCCTTTAAAAAACAAATTAAATAAAAAAAAAATAAATTGCTGTATTTTATACGAACAAACAAACCAACTACATATTTCAAAAATAAATGACACTTCTTCACAAATATAATAAATAAGTTACTGATTTAATAAAGAAATAGCGAATCCGGCATTGATATTACCGTCTGCCAGCAGTTAGAACTTGTAACTAGTATAAAATAACTGTGTTTACTGCTATATTTTTTTTGTAAATATATTAGTTTACTTAATCACAGTAATTGAATTCTTTTGTTATGAAATCTCTGTATTGCCACACTTCATACACCTAGTTATATAAAAGTTCCCAGTTTTTCCATTAAGACACTCAGTTAATATTAAATAGATAATTTCTTATATTACTTACATCTTAAATACTTCACACCACAGTAATACACTGTAGCAGAATACTGGTTGGCTGGGGCCAAAGAAAAAACTTCAAATCGTCAACTGTTTATTCGAATCTTCAAGGATTATAACCTTTCCAAATTCAGGAGGCAGGTGTCTTTTATTTTTTTCTTACAGTCCCAAGACTTCTCTTCTCTTCTTTTTCAAGTAATCAACGAGATCCATATCAGTAAACCAATTATCAGCCGTTATGTTGCGTCCAGATCCAAGTCCAATGTTAGACAGCCCAAGTCAGTCCAGTCTGATCAAGAATCGAATTTTATGTTGGGAATTTTTCAGCAGGTCATGCATATTTTGGGCATCAAACAAGTTAAATCCTCTGCTTATCACTCTGAAAGCCAGGAAACCCTGGGAAGATTCCATCAAAACTTAAACAATATGATTAAATCATCCTGTCATGAAACTGGAAGAACTGGAATGAAGGAATTCAGTTCCTGCTCTTTGCAGTTAGAGAATCTGTGCAGAATTCTCTTGAATTTAGCCCCCTTCAACTCGTTTTCGGACATTCGGTTGGCGGACCTCAGAGATTCCTCAAAGGAAGAATCCTGTCAGATGAATACGCGTCTATAAATCTCCTTCAATATGTGTACGATTTTCAAACTAAATTACATAGTGCCTGCAAGCTTGCGAGACAAAATCTTGTGGGATGCCTGAAACAAATGAAAACTAATTTGATTTAGATTCCAAAGAAAGAAACTTCAAACCTGGTGACCAAATTCTTGCACTTCTGCCAGTACCGGGAAACATTGCGAGGTATATGGATCCATTTACTGTTGAAGAGAAAGTTAGTGATGTTAATTATATTATTAAAACAATAGGAAGATGTAAAAGAAATCAATTATGTCATATTAAAATGTTAAAAAAATATGTACAAAGATCTGATTCTCAGGAGCGATCAGCTAGTGACTCAAATCCAGCCCTGCTGGTTTTCAGTGCGTGGCAGAAAACTGGGAAAATAAAGAAGACAAAAAGTGGGTCAAAGAAAAGAAAGCCAGTCAATGCCAAAATAGGCTCTATTTCGAACTTCCCTACTCCTAACAGCAAAAAGGAGGTAATGCGATTCTTGGGCTACTTCCGGAAATTTTGTGAAAATGTTTCTACCATTGCAGAACCTGTTGCTACTTATTGAGAAAGGGCTCGCCTTTCTTTTGGACTGAGAGTTGCCGAAACGCTTTTGAAAAAATTAAAGCTATACTTTACAATGCCCCTGTTTTAGCAGCACCGAAGTTCGGTACAATTTAAACTAGCATTGGATGCAAGTGATGTGGGATCTCGTGCAGTGCTTCTGCAAGAGGACACGACGATGTATATCATCCACTTGCCTATTTTTCCAAAAAAATCAATAGGCACCAACAAAATTATTCATCAATTGAGAAGGAAGGTCACATTTTAGTCCTGCAAACACTTTGTTGCATGCACACCGGCATGCCAGGTTCGCTTTAAGAATCCCTTAAACAAAATAAGAATAAATGAAAAAAAGAGGAATTTTCTGAAGAGTCTTAAAAAAAAATTGGAAAGTAAATCACTGAAGATATAAACACTCAAATTACAGTTTATTTTGATCTGATACATAAAGAGAACAGAATCCAAAATATAATAGCTAAAAAGCTTCCAATTAACTTCTCCGTTATGAGCAACCTAGTTTACATTTAACAAAAATAAGTCTAAGAAAATAAAATGTTGCTCATACAGTTTTCTATATAAACACAATAGTTCTAAGTATAAAACTTTCAATAAAAGGATATAACTAGTTATAATAATAACAACTTCAGAAAAGGTACATCACACACACGTTCTGTTCCTCCCTTTTAATTTTTAAACACATTAAAGGTAGAGAAAATGTCATTGCTGATAACCTTTCCAGAATTTAACTTTTTTAGGATAATAAACTCTTTAATATTGTAACGTTTTTCCCTCTAAACTAGCAACTGAACCAGTTTTAAGTGGGTTCATATAGATAAAATACTCTAAACTTCAATAAGACAAACACCAATTTATTGTTTTACACAATAAATTATAAATACAACACTTAATAATAATTAATCCACAGTTTAAACCAAAAAAAGTTCACTTTGTTCTCTTTTTATACACTTTCCACAAACGTACACTTCGTTTGTAACTAGAAACTCTCTCAACTCTCTGAGGTCCCACTATTTATACCGGGGGAGAAGTGCCTAGAATGTTCTCAATTCTTCCAGAAAGAACTAGAGCGCGTCGCCAGCGCTTCCCAACGCAACTAAGAGAACTTGAGGTACATGCTTTCTCTCCTAGATGGCACCACTGGCTTCGTTACAATATTATAGTTTGTTTACACTTTTGATCCATTGAATATTATGTCTTTCTTTCGAATTACCTTTATTTGTTTGTAAACTTTTTCAGTTTTGTTAAAAAAAAAAATTAATAAAATTAAATCATTTTTTTTTTCTTTTAAGGGGGGAAGTGTTAGGGAAAGGTAATATTAGGTTATTAGAGAAGGTTAGGAGAGTGAATAATGTGAGTAGAAGGTTGCAACCTCTTGTCTAGAACTGATTGTAATATCTGCTTAATTCATATTGTTTGTATTTTATTATATAAAATAAACAGTTACAAGTTTGTTATGAATTATTAATTGTAACATTTATGAGGTTATGAACTTTTGTATCATAAATTTCTAAGAAGTGGATAATTGTTTCAACGCATGAACATTGTTTTTTCGCGGTGATGCAATATTTTTTGGCACGGAATACATAAATTATTTGAATATTCATTCCGTGTACTAATTTAATTTTAGGTTGGACTAACTTTTTTAAATAAAATTGAACGTGCTTCCCTCTTAACTATTCTGTATTGTAAATAAACCATGTCATTAACATATTCTATCACATTTCTAATATTGATTTGAGGTTGTCATAAGTATTCATTTCAAGAAGGGAAAGTTATCGGCCGCTTCCTTCAGTTATACGACATATGAGGTAAGGAAATTTTCTGTCATTAAGTATATAATGTACACTGCAATTACATGTTTGTTGTTTGGTTCACAGATTGAAATCTTCGAATCAGTTGAAATATTGAATGAAGATTACTCTATAGTAGACGCTGTAATAATGGACAAACGGCCAATGTAAGTGCTGCTAGTTCATGTTTCTTCTGAATAAAATTATGTTTCTTTAACATTTTACCGGGAAAATTGGTTTTTAAAGGGTATTATGACATCTGTTGTAACGTTAGGCTTACCTGGCGTTGGGAGAGTGGTGACAGCAATTAGGCAGATGGGAAATTGTGGGAACGGACAAGGGGGGGTTCAGTTATAATACCTTACGCACATATTTCAAACACTTACTGCCAATTATAATTACTCAACTAATTTTGATATGGTACTTACACGCACATAACCAATACAGATGTTCGCAGGCGAAACAAGCGATTCTTGTTTTCTCCCTGTCTGTCTCTCTACACACACGTGCGTTCATTGCCAGCTCTCGATCGAATTAAAATTGTGGCCAAGAATTACCTGCAGGTGTCTTGTGTGTAGCTAAATTTCACTGCTAAACTCTCTAGCCAGCTTTGAAGTAACTTCTGAGCTCAGGGGTATCTGGAAAGGAGGCTTCGGCCGCGCACTCGTCCGATCAGCTCGCCTTGCTGGCCCTTCGTAGCCTGCCTGTCTCCCACTCTTCACAAAACCATCTCCAATCACTCCACCTTCTTTCATTATTCGCTTGCGGTGCGCGCCTGTGTATGTAAGTACACTTACTCAGTACTTCACTATAACGTTTCTAAGTTGATTATTTATTGTTATTGAAAATCATTGTCCTTCTATATGACTTCACGTCTCCCACCCCTCAAGATGGGAAAGATTCCCTTTTCCGTCCTGGGACAGTAGGATTAGAAGGATCACGGGATCGAGGAATTTTCGGGAGGGTGGTATTTATTGACTTTAGATACGTGCCATTTGCCGGCATCTTTTCCACGTTGAGTGGCTAGCCGACAGTCGGCCGATGAGAGGACCTCGGCCACTTTAAAAGAACCGTCGTACCGCGGCGCTAGTTTCGCGCTGTAGTGTTTCGCAGCTGACGATAAGTGATGGGTTTTTCGCCATACTAATTCTCCCACTTGAAAGTCACCTCCCGATGGTTCTTATTATAATTATCAGACTGTCGGCAGTTGGCATCAGCAAGGTTTTCCTCTGCTTGCGCCCGTACGTTCCCTAGGATATCAAACCTACGGACCCATTCATCCCAAACCTAGGACCCATTCGGTAATACAGAGCAAATTATTTGTTACATTCTCCCTCCAAGTGTCCGGTTGAGGTAATTCGCGACCTAGGTTTAATAACCTAGGAAAATAACCTAGGTTTAAATAACCCAGAAAACCCTGTGGATTCTTGAGGGACCGAATTAAGCGCGTACATAAACTCGGGTAGGAATTTATCCCAATCGCGATGGTTGTCGCTGATGAAGATGATGATCATTGGTTTGAGTGTCCGATTGTCTCTCTCCACAAAATTTGCGTGGGGGTGATAAAGCGGGGTATACTCACCGCGGATTTATAAGTTTCCGATAGTTCTTGTAGGGTTTTGTTCAAAATGGCGTGCCGCAATCCGATAATAACGTCTGTGGGACTCCCCAGCGGTAGATTAGTTTTCGAACTTGGTCCGCTATTACCTTACCCGTTGCCGACCGAAGGGGTATGATTTCCACCCATTTAGTGAATTTATCCTGGAATACCAAAATATACTTATGACCTGCACTGGGTACGTGGATAAGGACCCAGGTCAGTGGCAACAAATTCTCAAGGACCGGTTGTTCGACGCAGGTTCATTAAAAACCTGCCGGACGTCGTTGGTCGAACTTATGGCATTGACACCGCTGACACCTTTTAGCATACCGATAAATGTCGCGAAACATACCTGGCCAAAAGTAGCCCTTCGGTAAGTTTTTTTGAGTTCCAAAATGGCCGCTTTCAGGACGATCATGATTTTCCTTAATTATTTCCCGTCGCCTGGAGCGGGTTACCCAGTTTCCAACTTCCCCCACGTTCATCCAGTTCCTCATATTTTGGATCTAGACGGTGCACGTACAACTGTTGTGCAACTATTCGCCAATCGGGGCGTTGGTCAGGATGGTCTTGCACATTGCATACTTTATTACGGTACCAGGGGTCCATAGACTCATTTCTGTCTTCTCTAGAGAGATTAACTTCGCTAACGGCCGCAATTTCCGCCGCATTCCCTGGCCATCTGAAGACGAATAACTATTGCTTTCCGCCGGCTCCTCATCTTCGGTTAACCTTGCTGAGGCATCAGGCACGTGATGTGAGGCTCCCGGTCGATATTGCAGGCGGAGATCCCATTCCTGCAATTCTAAAGCCCAGCGTGCGAGACGCCCCGTGGGATTTCGGAGGTTCTGTAGTCACCTTAAGCTACTATGGTCGGTCACCACTGTAAAAGTGTACCCCTCCAAATAGGGACGGAATTTACGTACCGCCCACACCACAGCCAAGCATTCTCGTTCGGTCACGGAATACTTCCGTTCAGAGGATGTGAGCGTACGGCTGGCATAAGCGATCATATATTCTTTATTCTCAATAATCTGAGAAAGCACAGCACCTAAGCCAGTGCTACTAGCGTCAGTTTGTAATACAAATGGGTGCTCAAATCGAGGTCTAGATAACAGAGGGGCGGTCGTTAAATTCATTTTTAAAGTTTGAAAAGCTTTCTCTTGGGCTTCACCCCAAGATCATTTGCATTTCTTGCGCAATAATAGCTGCAAAGGTTCCGCCGTAGTGTTCATATCTGGTACAAACCTCCAGTACCAGGAACTCATTCCCAACCATCTCCTAACGGCACGAATACTCTTAGGAACGGGCAAATCCTTAATGCACGAGGTCTTGTTCGGGTCAGTTCGCATTCCATTTTCGTCCACTACAAACCCCAAATACTGCAGTTGGCGACAGCCAAACTCGCATTTTTCTTTATTACTTTTTAGCCTAGCCTCTCTCAGCCGAATCAGTACAGTCTCCAAATACTGTACGTGAAGGGAGAAACTGAGGGTAGCCATAAGGATATCATCCAAATATGCGGAACAATAGGGTGTCATACTTGGGTCTATAATGGTATCGATTAACCTCTGGAATACTGCTTAATCCGTACGGCTTTCTGGTGAAATGGTAGTGCCCTTTACCTGGGACACTAAATGCTGTGATCTTTTGACTTTCTGGATGCAAAGGTATTTACAAATAGGCCTCTTTTAGATCTATTTTCGTCAGGTACTGAGCCCTTTGCAAACCATCTAACACGCTAGTCATATTTGGAAGAGGGTACGCATCCTCCCGTGTGACTGCATTTATTTTACGAAAGTCAATGCAAAATCTCATGGAACCATTTTGTTTTTTGACCATTACTATTGGGGAACTCCAAGGACTGCGTGACTTAACGATAACACCTGCCTCTAGGAGGCGATAAACCTCTTCATGAATTGCAGCTAAAATCTTTGGAGAGACTGGATGTGGCTTTTGCCTAATTGGAGGTGTGTCTCCAACATCTATTTGATGTGAAATTCTAATCAGTTTTTCAGGACATTTGTCAGATAGGACCTTACAAACCACTGGGTTCAATTCATGAGTTTGCGATTCGCTCAGAGATTTAATACTAGCTACATCAGCTGATTTCTCAGATACAACTCGCAAAAAAGGGTAGCGCTCATTTGGGTTATCCAGAAATGCGTATTCATCCGTGTTTGAATAAATAATTAGCCCCAATTCTTTAATGGCGTCAAATCCAAGAATAATGGGACTTGACAATCCTGATAATAAATATAAAGTCGAATATATTACGCGATTTTCCACCTTCATTTTTATTTTAACAGCTTCGGTTACTAATTCTTCATGACCATTCGCGAGCCGAATTCGTAAGGGAGTAATAGGTTGTGGGATCAGACTCTGCGTTACTGTTGGTAAATAATCTGTTGCTACAAAGGACATGCTGGGTCCTGTATCCACAAGTGCTATTTCTCTGACGTCACCCAATAAGTCCGTTAAGTGCCATCTTTGGCCATAATTAGTAACATGAGCAATTAAGGGTCCCGAAAAGGAGTTGGTTGGGGGGCGACGACGGACCCTAGTTGTCACGTCCCGCGGCCGTTTTCCGAGCTACAACGGATGCAGTCTCCTGTGGAACATTTCTGATTACCACACTTGCTGCAATGCTGCCTCTGAATGCCAACTGGGACGATTTAGTCGAAACCATTGCAGAGGAAGACCTCCCAATAACCCCGGTAAGCATCCCAACAGCTGATTTCGGGCCAGTCCGTATGCAATACAGTTTTCTTGTAACCTAAGTAAAAATTCATCGGCGCTAAGCTTTGAGGAATTATTATACAAAATATTCCATTTTCGAATAATAGCTGAATTTCCACGGAGATCGCTTCCTGTTGTCCCTAATGTGTCTCGGATTCCTTGATCAGTCCCGCTCCCTGACACCCTTCTCGAAAAAATTCTCGAAGGCGCGCTCGCAACTCTTGAACAGTACCCTCCTCCGGACTAATCCCAAACTTCCGACATACCGTCAATAAGGTCTCTTTTTTGAGCTCGTATATCCCGCCGGTTTCACTACTCCTTGGTGGGTCTACCTTGCCCGGTTTAATAGATGGGTCCTCCGGATCCCTATCACTCTCGTCGGAACTCATACTGATGCCGGAACTGAAGCCAAGTCTAAGCAATCGGGGTGACAGATCTATACCCGCACCTCAGTCTCCTACCTTTATGTATTTGACTTTTAAATTTATTCGTAAATTTGTCCTATTTGATTATATTTTATTTCAATTTAATTTAGTTAAAAAAAAATTCTTTTTCTGGAATTTCCTTTCCTTTTCTTTAATTTTCCCTTTTCTTAGTTCAGGAAAACTGATCTTGAAAAGTATCGAAATATTAGGCCGGTCAATTTATCCAATCTCATCCATTTTCTTATAAGTAAAAAGAATATATTTATCTATTTTTTCTTTTTGACATACTAAAATAATCCAACTATGTAATGATTAAATTATTAATTGCAAATAAATAAGCTAATTAAAAAGGAAAAATATTATTAATAATATTTAATTGAATGAGCAAAAAGTTAGGGATGATTTTTTTTCTTGAAGATCAGTTGGCAGCACTGTCAGAAATTAAAGTTTAATTGAAGATAACGATTGCATAAATATATTGCAACTACATAATATTTGATTATGCTGCTATTGTTAATATAGCAAGCTGGCATGTAACTAGTGAAATGTAATTGATGTGTTGTGATGTGTGTAGTGGCTTGTGTAGCATGAGCGCTTTAGTAAAGGGCTTGTGAGTATATATGTTTAAGAGAGAAGTATTAGTAATAATCAAGAGAGCACCACTGTTTTTAAAATAATTATATTATTCTCTAAAAGAATTTAAATACTATACAATATCACAATAATATGCTTATAAGTACACTGAAGCTAACTAGATTGATTTTACTTAAACTGGCACTATTGTTATTTGGTAGAATGTCTGATTCAGACTGTTCTGAAAGAATGCCTTCTAATTGTTCGTTCAAATCTTCCCCTGTGAGTAGAAGGGGTAAACAATGCTAACCGAGTTCTATGAACTCTTCCTGTAACTGTACTCTTCTACCTGGGTTACCCTTTTTGCCAATAAGCTTTTCTCATAATTTTCTTCAAATAAAATAGATATAATTTCTTGCATCCATCACACTGGTTTTAAACAGTAAGAGCGGTCAAAAGTACACCCAACTGTAATATGTAGACCTTTAAGAGAAATGATGAAAAAAATATAAATTAGGATTTTGTAATTATAAGTAAAGTATATTAGTAGAGAAACATTTAATATTGGTTGTTATTTAGTGCAATTTCAAGATTGGGTTTTTACGAAGGTTGGGTGAAACAAAGAGGGATAGTTAGGAAGGTAGAATACCTTTAGTACAATAAAAGGGAATTACCCTTCCATTCACTCTTCAATGGAGGGAGGGACTGAGATATGTGTAGGGCCTGAAATAGGTGAGGATAAAATTTTTGTGG
This sequence comes from Triatoma infestans, assembly GCA_011037195.1. NCBI lineage: Eukaryota > Metazoa > Arthropoda > Insecta > Hemiptera > Reduviidae > Triatoma > Triatoma infestans. The sequence continues at coordinate 89,300 of JAAEAF010001349.1, read as the reverse complement.
TGAAGGAATGTGTGCAATTGATATAACAGTGTCGAAGTGCTAAAGGCCCAACCTTCAATTAAACCTTCTTATATATTGTAAGTTTGTAAAAAGTATATATAGTTTCTGCTTAATATTATTATTGCAATTCAAAGAATCAGATTTGATATGTAGTAAGATTTACCCTTGAATTATATGTATTTCTTTTTACTTTCTCTTACTCCTAGTAAGAGGAAGTATTGTAATCGTGTCAAATTTTCGATATCGAGTTTTCACCGGAAATATCCGTTTTGAGGTCCCCTGAGTCCAAAAAAGTGGTTTTTAGCAAATGGTATGTGTGTGTGTGTGTGTGTGTGTGTCTGTGTGTGTGTATGTATGTGAACAGCATAGCTCAAAAACGAAAAATCGTAGAAAGTTCAAACTTGATATTACGTTTAGGTATCACCATGGGATCTGACGGTGCGTTATGTGTCAATATTCCTCAACCGGAAGTACCACTTTACTAGTTGTTTTTTTTACGTTTTTGCAATTTTCTCAAAAATGGCTCCGAAGATTTTCTTTAAACTTGCTATATCAACTACACATACAAAGAGCTACAACTTTTATTTGAAACATTTCTCCAGGAAAATTCATTTAAGGGCACTTCTGGGGGAGGGGTGGGGTTAGGTTTTCATCTTAACTGCTGTTTCAGTATATTAGACAATTCTGTCATCTAAATAATGTTAATTAGAATTAAATATGTTGTTGAAATTCCGAGTTTGAAAAAAATAGATAACCGGAAGTGCGTTTTTACTGAAATATAATTTTCAGTTTTCTGGTATTTTCTCGAAAATGGCTCCAACGATTTTCTTTAAACCAGCGTTGTTAACTATACATATAAAGAGCTACAACTTTTATTTGAAACTTTTCCCCTGATAAATTCATTTAAGGGGACTTTTGGGGGAGGGGGGTTATGTTTTTCTTTAAAATGCTATCACAGTTGATTATACAATTCTGTCATCCAAATTGAAATAACTAGAAATTAATATATGACCCAAATTCCGAGTTTCAAGGAAATTAGTAAACCGGACAGTTTTACTGGACAGTGTTTTTTTTCTATAAATTTGGTACACAAACCATAAAATTTGTCTGTTATAATTTTGATAACTGGAGTAAGAGAAAGTTGTGTGAGTGTTTCACACCAGATTTTTACTTTTATGTTTATTTTCTGCTTATTTTTTATCCCTTGCTCAATTCATATAACACAGACCTCCGGAGGTCGCTTTGGAAAAGACTCCAAAATATGAATTATAATAATTAATTAACATATTCAATTTAATTTAATTTACTCCCCTAATACATGAACATTACCCAACAGACACTATCTGCCAGCGTCCACCAAACATAGGCACATGTACATTACTGTATTCTCAACTCTAAATGATTATATTTGTTCGTTCTCTCTTCTTTTTTTTTTCACTTTTTAGTTTTAGTAATACAATTCATTAATTCCTTTAATTAGATTTCTTTAGTTTCTTTCCCCTTTTTTATTTTTAATTATTCTAGTACATTAGTAATCGTTAGCGTCTATTTTACAAAACAAAATAATTTTCTGTTTCCTAAATTTATACTTTCTTCACAAAAAACTAATATAAAGCAATAAAATATCTTTAATATGTAAAACTTAGTGTTTGGACAAAAGAAAAAGTGTAAACAAAGAAATCCACTTTTACTTTTTTTTTAAGAGCAGGAAATGGTTCCTGCGTTGGGCGCCAAATTGTAAAGCTAGGCTTACCTAACGTTGGGAAAGTGGTGACAGCAATTATCCAGATGGGAAATTGTGGGAACAGACAAGAGGGGGGTGTTCAGTTATAACACCTTACGCACATATTTCAAACACTTACTGCTAATTATAATTACTCAACTGATTTTGATATGGTACTTACACTCACATTAACCAATACAGTTGTCCGCAGGCGAAACAAGCGATTCTTGTTTTCATCCTGTCTATCTCTCTACACACGTTCGTTCAGTGCCAGCTCTCGATTGAATTAAAATTGTGGCCAAGAATTACCTGTAGGTATCTTGTGTGTAGCTGAGTTTCACTGCTAAGCTCTCTAGCCAGCTTTGAAGTAACTTCTGAGCTCAGGGTTGTATGGAAAGGAGGCTCGCCTTGCTGGCCCTTCAGTCTCCCACTCTTCTTGCTGCCTGCCTGTCTCCCACTCTTCAAAATACCATCTCCAATCACCCCACCTTCTTTCATTATTCCCATGCGGCGCACGCGTGTGTATGTAAGTGGTCTCACTCTCGCTAATAAATACATGCACACCTACATTTGCATCCAAACTAAAACTACTAAACTATCATTCATATTTATGTGCACACTGTGGGGTGGACTGAATTTCATAATCTTTCCTTGATGTATACTTGACGAACTAAATTTTAATTTTTATATCATTGATGTGTTCAACAATTTCACTCTATACTTCTAAATTGGCTTGCGCAAGAAGTGTTTTTATAGTTGAAGAGGTTCGTAATTTTTGTAATTATGTTTTTAAATAAAACTTCTCAAATAGGTTTACATTTGGGGCATGTCATAATTATATGTTCTAGACTTCCGTTTTCATTGTAGAATGTACATATTTCCACACCAATCTTATGCAGATACTCCTGACTGTAGTGGAATCGTTTATTGGATGGTCTGATCCCACCGTGATACTACAAGATGTAGAGGAATCGTTTAATGTGATTCCTATGGTATGTAGTATATGTCTTGAATAGGGCGGAAGTTAGTTTAGAGATTTTTGGAAGTTAGTGCTCGAATTATTAACACAGATTTATAAAAATAGACTGTATTTGAACAATGATTTAAACGTAAAAAAATGGAAACTATTAACAAGAAATACTTAGAAATAAATAGAAGATAAATAACTACTAAATTAGAATGATTAAGATGAATGAACTAAGATGCACATCTAAAGTAATAAGTATAAATAAAAACTGTATAGAGACGCGTAAACTGCTGCTCGTATATGAAGACTTACTCAAGTATAATCGTATATTTCTCCCCTCTTCCAATGGGGCGAGTTTATATATTAGTGTTGGCCACACTCACACCAAGACATCTGTCTAGTGTGCGACCTTGGTTAGTTTGGTGACCACCGATTTATGTCAGTGGCCAGCCTTTGCGGTGCTTGCTTTGATGTAAAGGTATTTACCCTTGGTTTGTTTGGCCGCGGCCTTGTCTTGAAGTCAGGCAGCTGGCTAGACCACTAGTTGTAAATTATTCTTTCTTTGTTATCTGTTGTGAAGGTTTGACATTGTTATGACTTTGCCATGTCATTACATTACAAATTCCGTGGTTAACTCTTAATCGGTATATAATGCGGCAAAATCGTTTGGATACTGTTGTAGAGTGTAACCATGGTTTCTTATTTAAGATAGGGTTTACAGATTTATAAAATTTTCCTTTTTCTCCTTCACAATACGTTTACTGCCACAGTTTAATACGTACTGTTCTTATCTGGGAAAAGACGTCTCTGAACGGCACTTTAATGTCTATTTCTTCTCCTATTGCAGTTGCCTTCTTGGCATAGTAATCCGCCCTTTCATTTCCTGAAATACCTATATGAGCCCTTGTCCACACAAACCTAATTATAGTACCATTATTCCGCAGGTTGTACCATTGGTTTATAATATTTTTCTCAATGGGACTAACAGTAGAATTTATCTTATAATTTTTTAATTTCAATAAGGCGCTTCTACTGTCCGTTAAAATCTAAGCGTCCTTTACATCAGTAGAGCAAGGTGATTTAAGGCTCCTAACATTGCAACCAACTCACAAGTGTAAACTGTGGCTACATCAGGAACTTTTATTAGTTTAGTTATATTCAATTGGGGGTCGAAGAAACTACAGCCACATTTACTGTTAAGCTTGGAGCCATCAGTATAAATTAGATATGTGCCGGGCCATTTTTTCAAGACTTCTTGTTTGTATACATAACTTAACGATTCTTCTGACCCGTCACTTTCCATCTCCGTATCTATTACAGATAATCTATATTTAAAGTAAAATTCTGGGTCAAATGCCGCTATTTTATTACTATATACAATCATCTCATGCTACTTGGCCGTATTTACGTAGCTAGCCGCTAGGGGAGGTGATATTTTCTTTTGCCAGAATCGATGAATAAGGTCTTTCATCCCTAGGGTCGAAATCTTCCTATAGATTTCTGGACTATAGGCAATTACTCGAATCAAAAACCTATCGGTTAACATTTGCCGCCTGTAATTAACTGGTAATTCTCCACTTTCATATAAAAGAGCATCGATCGGTGTGGAATTAAGCAATCCTAGGCAGAGTCTTAAACTTTTATATTGTAGTCGATCCAGCGTTTTTAAAGCAGTTTTGCTGGCATTGCCATAAATAACATCGGCAGTCTATTACCGCTCTTATGCAGACTCTGTAAAAAATTAAGGAGATATTTGGGTCTGCTCCCCAGTTATGGTAAGTAACCATTCGGAGGATATTAATTTATTCCTCATTAGTTTCTTATCCAAGAAAACACCTAGGAATTTTACTTCTTGCCTTACACGATATAGTTTGTTCCCAAGTTCTATGTCGTTTCCTATAGGTAGATTTCTTTTCCGAGAAAAGACATACACTTTTCATATGGCCAAACCGTTTTCCAAACACCATTTATTTAAATTCAGCATTGTTTCATTAAGTTTCCCGAACAGGTTTCTAAATCACTGGATGTTGTGTATAAGCATATATCATCCGCATATTGTAAAATATTAACTCCAGATGGAAGTGTATTTTGTATGTTCATGGGTAAATTGTATAAAGAAGCGAACTTAAAATTCCTCCTTGCGGGATACCATTTCTCGAAGTCAGTGGTCCTGATAAGGAACCACCGACCTTCAAATAAATAATCCGTTCTGAATAAATGTTTATAATAGAATTTATGAGTTTAGGTGGGATATCTATTTTTCGCATTTTATTGACTAGTGATGGTATCACTACATTATCACTATATGCCCCTTCAATATCCAAAAATATAGCTAATGTCGATTTACCAGTTGTAAAGCCTATTTGTATATCTGTGACAAGTTTTGCAATGCTATGTGCGGTTGATTTCCCCTTGCGGAAGCCATACTGTGAAGTTGGCAATTTGTTATTTTTCTCTAACCACCATTCTAAACGATTTTTAATTAGTCTTTCATAAGTTTCAAGGAGACAAGAGGATAAGTATAATGGGCGGTAAGACTCGCATCTATTAGGTTGTTCATCTTTTTTCAGAATCGGGACAACAACGTATTCCCTCCATTCTTCTGGACACGTTTCAGTTTTCATGAAATCATTAAACATATATAATAGAGTTTTTAGACTAGTCAGGTAAATTTTAATTATGGGGTATACTATTTGATCTCTACCCGGAGAAGTATTGATATAGGTTCAATACATTTAAGAAATCTTCTGTTAGGAAATTTCTGCACTATTTGCTGTTAATCTTACGGGTGGGGAAACGAAATCTGGAGCTAGTTTTCTTAGCTACATTCATTTATCCATTCGTCTTGAACGGTTGGTTGACAATTCTCTACCTTTCTGTTTTTTAATTTTTTAATTTCATCCCACATAGTTTTTAAAGGAGTATTTTTATTGAGATTATTGCACAATTCAAACCATGACCTTTTCTTAGCTCCTTTAATCACTCTTTTGGCGACAGCAACTTTCTTTTTATATTCTATAAAGTTGTTAAAATTAGAATGACTTTTGTAATTGGAAAAGGTAATTTTCTTTCAGTGGCAGCTTTTTGGCATTCTAGGTTCCACCAGGTATTGCTAGTTTTTAATTTTATATTTTTATTAAATTTGGGTACAGATAATTCGCAGGCTTTATTAACTGTATCTATAAAATTATTAAATTATGACGTTTTATTTATTAAACTATCATTTTCACCTAATTTGCTCTTTTTGTGTTCCACGTTCTAAAATTATTACTGTGTAATTATGACAAGTGAAAGAGTTAGTTTTTATAATAACAGGAAGTGATCCGAACTTAAAGGGTCAATCTACACACTATTCAAACATATGGGCCACCTCACTAGATACGAAACTGATATCTATAGCCGAGCTACTACTACTGCTCGTCAATGTCAGGGAGCCGTCATTTAGAAAAATAAAATTTTTTTCGTGTGCAGCTTCAATCAAATTTCTGCCTTTTCTGCCTGTCCAGCTAGGGCCGAAAGCAGAATGGTGGCAGTTATAATCCCCTAAAATTAAGGCTGGTTTAGGAATACTTTTAAAAAATAATTTCCAGGCGTTGACAGATATATTATTAGTAGGACAATTTAAAATTGAAATAATATTTAACTTTTTATTAATCTTTATTTTCAGTTCCATACCAATATGTAATAATTTAGGTATGATTCGAATTCCGCTTTCTTATTCACAACTGATCTGGCATTCCATTGCATGATTTGTAAACCGTGCATTTCCAAGTAAAGAAGTTATAAATAAATAAATATACTAAGCAATAAACTGTTATTTAAATAAATAAATAAATAAATTTATACTATATACACTGTACAATTAAAACCTGAATACACACTGACATACATAGATTTCCAGTCATGTCTATTAACATAACATTCACACGTATATACATTATATTCAAGCCTATATATATACACGAGGTAGTAAAATTCTATGTACACACCAATCATATTTCTCAACCTATTGTACATATTTATGAAATATATTAACATATCTAGTTATGAAATTAAATAATTTGAATAAAGTAATATACTATCTTCAGACTTCAGGGAAATTTCTTGCACCTCTTCTAATGCCTTTATTCTCTCTTTTATAATTTCTTTTATAACTTCATCATTGAATTCTTTCATATTTTCGGATTGAGTATTTTTGATAATAGTGAATACCGCTTCATAAATATTGTCTTTATTACTATTTATTTTCTCTGAATTATTGTTAACACTAGTGCTTGGCTTATAGAGGGGAGAGTAGGGATTGCTTTCAATTAACTCACCTGGTATGTTCTTACTGACAGGTTCCTGGATAAAACAACTTTTTATCTGTTTTAACAGGACTAGTAGGAGGGGAAGAGAGAATTCTGTTTCTTTTGTATGTGGCTGTGGATTTGAATACCCTATTTGGAGGTGGTGTTGTTTTATTTATAGAGGGAAATTCCTTTATATTATATATATATTCAGAGCTTCGCTTCTGGCAATGGCAGAGAACGAGTTGTTATCAAGAAAAATTTCTTGCTTCGTTATAGGATATGTTACTGTTTGCCAAAATTTCTTTTATTGCTCGTTTTTTTGTAAACCTCGGACATAGCCCCTGATTGGTGGCATGGTGACTGTTACTACCGCAGTTCACACACTTACTGCACTCACTAACTTTGTGTTCCGCCCCGCATTTTTTACTCCTGAATTTTCCTCGGCACTGATCCTCAAAGTGATTAAATCTTGGACACTTTTTACATTGTATCACACTCTGTATGTATTTATTGACACTTGACAACGTACATAGTGTATATACACGACTGATGGTAAGATTTGCCCTCTTAATATTAAAGTAAACCGATTGAGTGCTTACTAATATTTTCTCGTTAGTCTCTCCATCTACTACGTTATGTTTAACTCTCCTTAATTCTAAAATTTCCAACTGATTACCATTTGGACCTTTTATAACTTCCCTTATTTCATCTTCAGTCAACTCCGTATCTACCCCTCTAATCACTCCCTTTCTTTACAACAGGCATTTCGGTATGTAAGTAATATATTCCTTTTCTTTCAATATTTTAGAATTTAGTAGCTTATTTGCTGAAACAGCATTATTTAATTCTACCCTCATTCTATTGATACCTAGTTTTTTAATATTATCAATATTGGCTGATATATCTGGGTGATTTAAGAAAATCAGTTTTTCCACCGCCATTAGATGTAAACGAGTAATACCAGCTTTTCCTAATATGAAATTGGGCTTGGATCCTCGTTTCTATACGACATCTCAACCTTTTCTTTTCACTTTTCTAATTCAAAATTTTTGTATATTTCATTACTATTTAACTCTTCATCCATAGAAATGTCAGGTGGTATACCCATCTGTCCTCCATTATTATGCCCCATAGTTTTTTAAACTGTTCTTAGAATAAAATGAAAACAAAGCTTATCTTTCGGAAAAATGCAAAAAACACAAAGACAAAATTAAGTGATAAAAAATACTTTCGTATTTGTAAAGAACTAAAGGTTTACACTGCTTATGCTGTAAGAACGAAAAAAAAAAACTTTTGAAACAAAATAAACCAGAAAAATAGAATAAATTGAAACACTTCTTATTATGTAAAAACGGAGAAAAAGAAAAAAACTATCAGAAAATAAAAGAAAAGCGAAATTAAAACGATATAGAAATCGAAATAAAACTTTTTAATTTAGTAGAAAATATGTTGGAGAAGAACGCTTAAGTGAACTTCGCTGCGTACTCTTTTTAAAACTACAACACAATCTGACTGCCTCGGTTTATTTGTTTAGATTAATAATAACATGTAGCTGTGGCAGTCCGAAATTTCATGAACATGTTGAAGATTTGACGAAGACACTTTTAAGACGAAACAGCAATATTATCAGAAAACTTGCTCCCAAACATTTTGGTAAGTATCCTTTACTGACTAAGAAGTATGACTGTGAATGAATGTATTTATTAGCTTGATCGTAGTATGAATGCTTTAGGATAAGTGTTATGGGGGGTGGTGGAATATCGAGTACCCCATCCCCTTTTATGTAAATAAATATGTACATAATTTCAATTTTACCTTTTTGTTCTTTTTCTTTCCTTTTTTTTATTTTTTATTTATTTATTTAATTTTTTTTTTTTTTTCTCAACTTGTAAATAGTTATGTATTTGTAAATAGTGAATACTGTAAATAGTTTTTAACTCTAGACTAGGTACGAAGGGGTGCGAGGAATATCGAGTACTCCACTCCACCGTGTGAAAGTTGGTATGAATGTAGAGTGTAGTTGTTTCTGGTTAGGCGTAGATCTTAGGTCGTTTGTATTTATTGGAATGTTTGTATTTATCAGCGAGAATGTGATGATAGGTTAGAGTATGCTTGCATGATGCTTGTATGAGCTTAGTCAGTTCAATTATATATTTACTTGGCTGAATGGTGAGCAACCTATGCCAAAAAAAAAAAAAAAAAAAAAAAAAAAAAAAAAAAAAAAAAATCCTTTACTGGTACTTAATTTCTCAAAATTAGAGTATACTTAGATTTTTGTTATTGCCCTTTACTGCTGGACGAGGAAACATTGCGAACGGGTCAAATTTTCGAAATATGTCACGGAATATTGTTGCCCCCCCCATACACAAAATATGTATTTAGCAACAAGTCGTGTGTGTGTGTGTGTGTGTGTGCAAGTGTTTGTGAGTGAATGAACTATCAAAATAACGGAAAGGTAGATTCCATTTAGGAACCACCATGAGATCCGTTAACATCCTGCAATGATAATTCTGTCAAAATCCATGTAATAAAGTAACATGATTAATTTTTGTTTTTCTTTTATTTTGCGATTTTCTCGCAAACGGGTGCAAGATCTTAACTTAGCATACTTACTAAACACTAATGCCTATCACTTTTTTTTGAAACATTTTCCAAATTGGATTATAGAGGAATTGTTTAAACAAGGAGGGGACACACTCCACGAGGCCATCCACAATCTCATCATGAGTATTTGGATCAGTGAGAAAATGCCCCTCCAGTGGGGCAGCGCAATCATATGCCCAGTATACAAGAAAGGCGACCAATTGGAGTGTTCAAACTACAGAGGCATATCTCTCTTATCTTGCGCATATAAAATCCTCTCCAACATCCTCTTCGATAAGCTAACCCCTTTTGCGAATAAAGAGATTGGACGATACCAGACAGGTTTCAAAAAAGGAATGTCCACTGTGGATCAGATATTCTCTCTCCGTATTATTATGGAAAAAGGGCTTGAATACAAAATCCCTACGCACCACCTATTCATCGACTTTAAGAGTGCATACGATAGTGTTCTCCGCCCAAAACTGTACCAAGCTATGGAGGAAATGGGCATACCATCTAAGCTTGTCAGGATGGTTAAAATGACAATGTCAGCAGTTTCTTGCGTGGTACAGGTGCAGTCAGATGTGTCCCCTGAGTTTGGAACGAGTAAAGGACTTAGACAAGGAGATGCGCTCGCATGACTCCTTTTCAACCTTGCTCTAGAAAAAGTTATAAGAGATTCCCAAATTCAGACCATGGGTTCTATCTGCAACAAAACCGTTCAATTGCTGACCTACGCGGATGACCTGGATATATAGCAAGGTCTCTCCTTGCCCTGAAAAACGCCGCATCCGCTATGGGCCTAGAGGTAAATGAACAAAAAACGAAATATATGTATGTTGGGAGTGGTGGAGCTCCCGTGGGAGAAAGTATCCAGATAGGAGCATCCTCTTTCAAAAGAGTCAATGAGTTCATTTACCTTGGTTCTCAAGTCAATTCCTTCAACGAAATTAACCAAGAGATAAAAAGGAGAATCATGACTGCTAATAGGTGCTATTTCGGCCTGGTAAAATTTTTTAAAAGCAGCCTAGTATCAAGAAAGTCGAAGTTCAGGCTGTACAAAACACTAATCCGCCCAGTCCTCACGTACGCATCCCAAACATGGACCCTCCCAAAAGCAAGTGAGCGTAACCTTCTTGTCTTCGAAAGGAAAATTCTTAGAAGAATCCTTGGACCCGTAAGGGAGGAAGGCAGATGGAGGATAAGAAAGAATCAGGAGGTATATGAGCTGTTTGGGGAAGCAGATGTTGGGCGGATAATAAAACTTAGTCGGCTTAGCTGGGCAGGACATGTAGCCCGCATGGGAGAGACAGACCCCATCCCAAGACTATTGAACGGAGAGATGGGTCAAAGCAGGAAGGTTGGTAGACCCAAACTAAGATGGCAAGATGGAGTAGCCAACGATGCAAGAAGCCTACTGGGGGTTTCTAATTGGAAAGCGGCAGCACAAAACCGCGACGAATATTACAAATTACTAGAGGAGGCCAGGACCCACTATAGGGTTGTTGAGCCACGGAGATAGATAGATAGGAGATAGGATTATAGAGGGAGGGAACTACAATACTATTTCTGAATACGCAGGTTCTACTAGCTGCATATTCGGAACTGAATACCGCACGGTTCTACAAGCTACATAATTTGCAACTGAATACCGCACGATTCTACCAGCTTAAATAATTCGGAACTGAAGACCGCACGATTCTACTAGCTAAATAATTCAGAACTGAAGACCGCACGGTTCTACGCTATATAATTCAGAACTGAAGGCCACACGGTTCTACTAGCTAAATAATTCGGAACTGAAGACTGCACGGTTCTACTAGCTAAATAATTCGGAACTGTAGACCGCACGGTTCTACTAGCTAAATAATTCGGAACTGAAGGCCACACGGTTCTACTAGCTAAATAATTCGGAACTGTAGACCGCACGATTCTACTAGCTAAATAATTCAGAACTGAAGACCGCACGGTTCTACTAGCTATATAATTCGGAAACATTATTTAATGTTAAACGAATTCCCAATTTAATGAAGATCGAAGTGCAATTTGATACAGGGGATATCCAGTATTTTAAAGATTTTATCGAAAAGGGCTTTAAAAGTGTTGATTAAATTTACAGTGATCATTGCTCGCCCTTTCTGGCGGACACTAATTTTCATCGCAACTTCAATGATATGTCTCTTCTCTTCATGAAGTTCATATGTCACCTGTTGTTTCAGAAATTTTTGCTATGATAGCCTGCTCATTTTGTGGTCATCGACGGTTTTGGGCACTCGCCCATCATCGGGATGTCTTGATAAACAGTATGTTAGTACTGATACCAATGTTTAGTTCTTTCGGTATTCCAAAAATCGTATTCCAACAATACATTCGGTTCTAAGAAATTTAAAGAGCTTTCAAGAGATTGGCGATTTAAATTATTATTCACAGGCAAACGATAATCAAACTACATAATGGCCGAAAGGACATTTTCATATATGTTGCAGTGTCTAGGAACCCACTAGAGGATATGTCTTCCACCTTCTAACACGCCAACACCGCGGAGATACGCAGCATATAGCTATTTATATATAATATATATAAATATGTATATATATATGTAGACTAAATGTGTATATATAAAATGTATATATATGTAGACTAAATAGTATATAAAAAATAAATTCATTTATCACACAACTTTCTCTTACTGCAGTTTACAAAATTTTAACTGACACTTTTTGGAGTTGGTATACCAAATTTAATGAAATTCGTCGCTGTTTTTATGGAGGAAAACGCAAGAACTGAAAAAACTGTCCAATAATAACGCACTTCCGCTGTACAAAGTTTCGTGAAATTCGGAATTTCGACAATCTATTTATTTCTGATTAATTTTATGTGGATGATAGAATTGTATAATCAACTAAGTTAGCACTTTAGGGAAAAACATAACCCCACTTCTCCCAACTTGGGGCCGGAGTTTATCTGGAGAAATGTTTCAAACAGAAGTTGTGGCTCCTTATATATACATAGTTTATGTACATAGTTTAAAGAAAATAGTTGAAGCCGTTTTAGAGAAAATAGCAAGAAAACTGAATAATACTGTAACGCGGCCAGTGGTGCCATCTAGGAGAGGAAGTAGGAACCTCAAGTTCTCTTAGTGGCCGCTAGGAAGCGCTGGCGACGCGCTCTAGTTCTCTCTGGAAGGATTGAGAAGGTTCTAGAAAATTCTCCACCGGTATAAATATTCGGACCGCAGAGAGTTGAGAGTTTTCCAGTTACAAACGAAATGTAACGTTTTTCCCCCTAAACTAGCTACTGCAACTAGTTTTAAGTGGGTTCGTATAGAAAAAACTTCAATAGAAAACACCAATTTACTGTTATACACAATAAATTACAAAAAACAACACTTCATAATAATTACTTCGCAGTTTAAACCACAAAAGTTCACTTTGTTCACTTTTTATACACTTTCCACAAACGTACACTTCGTTTGCAACTGGAAAACTCTCTCAACTCTCTACGGTCCCACTATTTATACCGATGGAAAATCTTCTAGAACCTTCTCAATCCTTCCAGAGAGAAACTAGAGCGCGTCGCCAGCGCTTCCTAGCGGCCACTAAGAGAACTTGAGGTTCCTACTTCCTCTCCTAGATGGCACCACTGGCCACGTTACAATATTTTTCATTAAAAAGCACTTTTGGTCATCCGATTTTCTTCAAACTGGGAGTTTCAATATCATATTTCACTCTAATTTTTATTATTTAGATGATAGTATTGTGTAGTAAACTGAAATAGCACTTTAGAGGACAACCTAACCCCACCTCTCCCCCAAAATATGCCTTAAATGAATTTTCCCAGAGAAATGTTTCAATTAAAATGTGTAATTAATTTTAGAAGTTTAAAGAAAACCGTTGGAGCCATTTTTGAGAAAATTGTAAAAAAAAAAACGAAAAAAACAATTAGTGAAGTGGTATTTCCGGTTGAGGAATTTTGACACATAACTTACTCGGATCGCGTGGTGATACCTAAATGGAATATCAAGTATGAACTTTCTGCGATTTTTCCTTTTTGAGCTAAGCTGTTCACATACACACCACACCATTTGCTAAAAACCACTTTTTTGGGCTCTGGGGACCTCAAAACGGATATTTCCGGTGAAAACTTGATATCGAAAATTCGACACCATTACAATATAGGAGTGAGAGAAAGTAGAAATGGAAGTGTAGGCAGTAGCCGAAACCGACAGTGTAAGATTTTGGTAATCTGAAAAATTGTAAATTTTTTTTCTTTTACCTAAAATTCATGTTTTGGTGTCCCCTGAGTGTATCAACTAAATTTGCTCTGTGCAAACCTATGTTATCACACTGTTTGATAAAACGCATCCTGATGCTGGGTGAACGCCTGAAACCGGTCGATAACCACAAAAAAAAAGCAGGCTATCACGGAAAATATCTCTGATGCTTTGCAGCTCTGCGGAACCAACCACACAACATAGCTACATAGTCTGTAGTTAGTAGTCCAAAAAAGTGAATAAGTCTTTCATTTCGATGTATGGGGTACGACTTTAGCTGAGAAAGCGTTACTATAAAAGCGTTACCGAGCCTAGTGACTGGAGACAGGTGGTAGAAGATGGGGGGGGGGAGGGGTTGACCTATAAAAGAAGGTATTTTCGGATTAGAAGGCGAATTAATAGCTGTGGTAATAAATTTGTAAATTTATAAAAATGTGGAATAATCATGCTCTCAGGAGAGCAGAAATTCAAAAACTGATGCACGCAGCGAAGAACCACGGCCGTCTACGCGTCATTATTGTTTAATCTTGATGTGAAGTTCTATTTGCGTCTACGTATAGCCTTTAACGTTTACGGCTTTGGCGTTTTTTTGCCTTTAACGTTTCAGTCAAATTCGTCGACCAAAAGTACCACTTTACAAATTTGTAATCGGTAAAACCCGTATAAATAAATAAAAACTAAATAAACCGCAGCAAGAGGAAGTCGTGTGTCTTCATATAAGTAAATTTGTAATGTTTTGTTTTATACTTACAAACCTACATGTGTGCTATATTGGTTATATTATAAAGTCAAATGTTACTGCAATATATTCTGAATGATATGATATTAAACGATGGAACGATACAGTTGGAAGATAAAGTTGCAACATTACCGTTACCATTACCGTTAATAATCGAAGCTTATGGTTAAAAAAGAAAAAAATAATAGATGGCCGATGTAGTTATATTTTATTTTAATGAATTTTGTGGAACGTTTATTAAAAGCAGGATGTTTAGAAAGGTTATGTATTTTACATCACATTTTTTTGTTTTTTTACAGAGTTTAGTACCTGTCGTGAGCGTGTTCTGCAAATGAATATTGTGAATAATAGCGGAGAAATGACAGCTGATGATCGAGTTAATTATGTTTTATCCGTTATAAATGTAACTGATGAAGTGCTAGTCTGCGCTTTGGGAGCACTAATCTATTATATTAATTTTGCATCTTATGAGCTAAACATTCATAGCGCCAATGCTCTAAGTACAAGAATCTATGCAATCAAGCCTATGGATCTGTAAGTAAATCAAATTTATATACTCCTTTATAATTGTTTGGATAGTTGATTCGGATCCACAATTTGGATTATGTTCAGTCAAAGAGTATAAGTATTCTGACCGGATTCGGATTTTTTTCCATATGGGTGTCCTTGTTCATCAAGTTTGTTTAGAGGTGTTGTTTTCCACTTTTATAGCTTCTGCTACATATTAAAACAACTGCTCTCAACGTCTCTACATAAACTTAATGTACCTGATTCTGACGATGGAGAAATATCCGAAACCGGTTAGAAGTAAGGAAAAGAATCTTGCTATGATGGGCATAATTTTGGATAATACAATATACTTTAACTTAGAGTAAACAAATATATGACTTATCTTTTTCTAGCAGTTCTAAATTCACTTAAACCTTTTCTACATGTATTTCAACTTTTCCTAATGTATTTCAAGTATGTTCTAATGGTATTGATGCCTTTCAAATGACGATTCGATTTCGAATGACGGATCATTTTCTCGAATAAGATTTAATAATTCTACATAATTTCTTTTATTTATAGATTTTGATGATTCAGCGTGTTCACAAAAGCAATTCTTGTTTCGTTAAGTAACAAACGGCATTCATTAATCTGATCATAATTTCTTCCGTTACTTGTTCGTTATGGTTGGCGATATTGCTTGGGAGACCTTGGATTTAGAAACAGTCCAAGCAGTGGGTGGAAGCTGGTGGCTCTGCACAGAAGAAAGCAAAGACAATAGCATCGGCTGGTGTCTTGGGGAAAATACTTATAAATGTTCTTCTCCCTGAAAGTTTGCTAAATCTGTTTTGGGAGATTACTCTTATACATATTCCTACGCCTTAAAATGAATTAAATCTAAAAATGCATATACTATTTACACTCATTCACACAGTCATTTACGCTAATAAATATATTCACACTAATGAATACATGCATACAGTAAGTACTAGGGCAAGGTGAAAATTCTCGGCCTAGCCCATAGATGACAATGCTACAAATGAAATTACTGTTTTGGTATGTTGGCACACTTGTTGCAAAAATAAATACAAATGTGAATTTGATCAGACAAATTGTTTGTTTTATACAGCTGTTTAAATTAAGCTTGTTGTCTGCTTTTGACAAGAATAAAATTGAATACCGTTCCGTCATAAAATTCTTCGTTTTTGGATGGTTTATCACCAACAGAAATTCATCCATATTTGGTGAAGTGTATGAAGAAGAGCTGCATACTATTACTTATATTTTTATTAAATATAAATGAGCAAAAATTATATTTTTCTCTAATGTGAAGTACGGGATTTTTTATGATGTTGGGTGAACACAATAGAAACAGGAAGATGATTACCTGGCTGGGGCCTGGTCATATAATGGACAAAATAAAAGGATTTTTTTTTTTTATTGCTCATCTAGGGAATGTGAATAGATATTATAAAGTGCCCCCTTTCAGAGTGAGGGGACAAATCGAAATTTGTAGCTGTAACAATGTGTTTGTAAAAAGCAGTGCTACCCGAAATTATATAATAGTGACAAAGTGCTACACCCAACCTTCAACCAAAGTTGAAGTCTTTATATAAAATAATTTCACATAAATCAGTTTTTAATTTTATATCAGTCACATTATGAGATACATTCATTCTTTTTATCGATTATTTTTGTTAATTTTATATATACTTATTTTGTATATGATTATTTTCTTATTATACCTCCTCTCCTAAATTCTGGTGAACGTAGACCCCACGGGACCCACTTAGGAAAGGAAGTCCCTTCAAATAAATTAGTTATTAAAGTAATTAGTTAATAATTTATCAATTATGTTATGAAGAAATTCGGTGAAGATTGGTCAAGAAAGAAACAATATTATGCAATTGATCAATATCAATCATTATCACTATAATAAAAAAAATCTATTTATTTATTTACTTTTTTTTTTGGCGCATCGACAGTTCTGGTCATTAACGCCAGTATTCATTATACATCTTTCTAATCTGCGGTCACCAGTACCTTATTTGGCAGCCACACACAACTTTGCTCAGCAAAGTAGGGTGGAGCCATTGGTTGTTAGTTTTCTTTCCACACTTCCCCACTTTTGTCATCGATCTTGTCGACGAGGTGGAGTGTGGAATATTATTGTGTCATCCCTTAATTTCTAGAACTTGTTAGGGATGATTCGGACAAAAAACAAAAGCATTAGGATATATAGTTATATAACTTTGTTTAAGGGGGTTATTAACAAACTAACTGAGATGTGCAGTACTTTGAACATATGTTCCTGCACCTTCTGTAATAGGCTAATCCTAAATTAAACTAAACCTAAGGGATGGAAAATTTTCTTTTAACCCCAAGACAAAAGATAAATAACCAACCTAAACATTTATACCAGCCTTCTCGCCAGTAAATACATTCACACTGCAATCGTTCACGCTATAAATATATTCTCGCCAATAAATACATTCACGCTGTAAAACCGTTCACGCTAATAAATACATTCTCTGTCTAACAGCTCTAGCGCTCGGACCTGAGGGGTCGCGTCCATGATTGTTGTTGACGGTACTCTTGTTGAAATGGGCCATCGAATATGGATGGTACGGAATAATGGATGAAACAGCTTTCCCCATATTCCGGCAGTGAAGGTCAGGGTAAGCTGTTCTCTCTTAAGTTGAGGAGGTAGCATCCCCGACTTATTGTTGATAACCTAGGTTGAGCTTACAATAATCAGCTGTTCAACCATTCATAATTATTGTACTATTTACCAAAATAATAATAATATAATAATTACTTATTTATTTATTCATTTATATACGGGCAAGAGTGCCCATTTATAAAAAAAGAAAAATACATATGTACACAGGTACATAAATACAATTTTTTGATTTAATATATACAAGAAAAAATAATAATATTGGCTGTATATAAAATAAAAACAAAACAAACCTGATGTTACTAAAATAAAGTATAAATACTTACAAAATACAAAATATAATTAAAATGAATCTAATTGCACAACATAAATAGAGGTAATGTTCTTTCTACCATTACAAATCCTTATAATTATACTAATAATATACATTAATAATAATAATAAAAATAATAATTATAATAATAGCAAGCAAAAAAATAATAAAAGTTATTACTTAATATTGCTAATATTTCCAAAATAGTAGGTGTATCTAAATGTAGTATTATGTGATACATTCAATATTTATTATGGTCTAAAAAATGTTTTGATTGATTGAGGAGACATGTAAAATAAATCAATATCTGGATATTTGTTACAAGTTAAAAGTAATCTTCCCAGTCCTGAATACTTTAAGTAGTTATATTGAGAATAGGGTATTGATTATGTTGTAAGTTTCCAGGCAACAGTTGCTATTTCTAAAAGAACCATGTACGTTCCATTCTATATTTGGAATATTATAGTCCCCGAGCATGACAATTTTATCAACTTCATGTAACAAACATATTCTCTCCACTTCGTCAAAATGACAAGTATAAATATCACTTTTAGATTGTGGGGGAATGTACACAACACACAATAATAGTCTGATTGTTCCCAAAACTATAATAATAAAAATATGCTCTACGCTATGACAAGTTGTAGGAACTTGAAAACTATTGAAAGCTTTGTTTATTGCAATTAATACACCACCGCCCTCAGATTTCAGAATGTTCGTCTCACTTCTATCACAGCGATAAATATTGTATAAACTAAAACTTAATTCACTTGAGTTAATTGACGAATTCAACCACGTTTCAGTTAGGCAATAAATATCACAGTCATTTATGAAGTCAGATAGTTTCAGATGATCCAGCTTGGTCCTTAAGCCTCTAACGTTTTGATAGTAGATTGAAATCTGATGGCTCCTGTCAAGTTTTTTGACATTTTTATAATAGTGGGGACTCCATTTCGGTACTTTATCGTTAGATTTTGATCTGTTTTAAGACGTTCATTCAGAGTTTCTTTCAGTTTTCTGAGGAACTGTCTTTGAAGATAAGTTTGGTCGTAACCAAATCTTACATTGCTTTCTTTAGGAATTGCGTTCTTATTACGTAGTACGGATTTTGCATGATCTACACTGGTGAAAATTACTTTTATGGGACGAATTTTATTTTCAGTATATTTGCCGAGACGAATTACTTTTATGTCCGCTGTTGGAACATCATTTGCCACTGATTTTATCAAGTTGGTTGCTTCATTGGTGTCGTGAACAATTCTGTCATTTAAATTTTGAGATGAACTTTCTTCAACGTTATATAATATTATGTTCTTTTCTCTTTTCGTACGTTCGTTGTATTCGGATATAAATTCTTCTAGAAACTCGTTCTTATCAATCTGTTTATGTATAGAATGATCTAGTTTCTCTTTAATCGCAGCAATATCAGATTGAAGAGACTTTATCAATTGATAGAGGGGTGAATCCATGGAATTATTAGAGTTCGTAGAGCACTTATTGCATATGAATAATAATTTATTCTTTTTACTAAGTAAGGATTGAATTTCCGAGCGTGATAAGCTGGTACATCCAGTAGAAGGGTGGTTTGCATGCTGGCATAAATTGCACTGAATAAAGTCACCTTTAATTTCACTTTGGCATTCGTTACACACACTGATATCTATTATAGGCATTATAACTTGCAATATGTTACCAAAAAAATACACTGTGTAACTAAAAAGGATAAGAAAATTACAAAAACCAGAGACCGAGAAAAACTTGTATGTACTCTGTGTAACCGCAGCGTAACCTCTTTAATTACAAATTGTTATTGAATTATATTTCATTATTATAGTTTAACAATTAATTTAATATAGAAAAATAATATAGAAATTTAATACCTTTTTTAATCCTTAACATCAATGAACAAAAACTTCTTTATTTTTTCTGTAAATCATAATAACTTTCTACTTAGAAGTCTGACCTATTCGCCACATAGTTTATAGTTTCGTAGTTCTCCTTGCAAAAGGAAAATATCTAGCTATATTTCTTAATGCTTTCTTATTTTTAATATTTCCGCTTAATGTGTTTACCATCTCCTTTAGAAGATATCTTTTCTTATCATTAACTTCACAATAGAACATTATGTGCTCGCAACTTTCTTCGCCTCCACGCAGCATGCATTTACCTTTTGGACATCCCTTTCTGTACCCTCTGAGTTTCCATATTCCAAGCCTAAACCACGCTTATCTACTTCTTTCATCTCTTTTCAAAATGTTTACATACGGTTTTGCCACGTAATAAATTTTTTGCTATCTTAACCCTTCTGACGATATTTCATCCGCCATACATGTAAAAACCTCCTGTACACAATCTTTTTTTTTAGTATTTTGTATAATGTTATATCCTGTATACCTTCGTCCTTTATTAACTAACAGCCTGATTTTTTCAATGTTTATTTCCAGCTCTCTTACCCAGCATGTTACGTTACGACTCTTTAAACATCTGGTTACTAAGTCTCCTTTCTCCAAGTTCTTTAATTGTTAGTAATATTAAAACATTTTTGGTATAATTTCCGTCCTCATTCCTCTGCAGCCCAGTTCACACAGCACTCCTGAGTTAGCTCACTCCATGGGACCCTTAAAAATCTTTTGCATACTTCATTAAATATCGTTGATAGTTGTGTTACTTATTTACTCAAAATTTTCTGTTAATTCTCGAAATGAACAAATAACTTTCCGCTCTTTACAACGGTTTGTTCATAACATGATCTGAAATTCCCCTTCCACTTACCCCACTCTTAACGTTTCCACAAAATCCTTTTCACCTCTTTGTTAATTCCCAACTTTCATTTCTGTAGATTATTAAAAACAAGTAACTGCCTTTTTTTATGTTTTTTTTTTTCTGTGCTGTAAAAAATGTTGTAAGTTCCAATGTTCCAATAGAAAATTTTTTCCCATATCTCCCAGACTATCTATATGTAAGTTTTATATTATTTATATTTATAAAAAATGTTTATTATTTTGTATTTTACAACTTTATTATTAATGCTTTATATTGTATTTTAGATTAAAGCCTTGATAAAGAAGGAAACTCTGTCGAAACGTTGGCATAATTGATTGGTTCTTTCTTGATCGATCCTCACTAATTTCTTCATAACATAATATAATGGGTATGAGGAGGAGAGAATTTGGGTTTGAGGGATAAATAAACTGGAACTAATGCTGAAACTGTTAATAGAAAAGTAACACAAACTGCCTGGACTTTACACGAATATATAAAATGGTAGTGAGAGATTTAAAGTAAGGGTTGTTGACGCGTTGTGATTGCTGTTTGAACTGTTGAAGACTGTGTAAAGACGGTTTTATACATGGCTAACTCAGCTGTATTTAAACAGATTCTCTCACTCTAGTCTGGCCTAAACTAGTGAGTCAGACTCAATTTTTGTGTCTCTCTCTCTCTGCTTTAAATCCCTCTCTTCGGATCCTATTGCACATAATATATCAGCGGTCAATAAAATACTTTTAAATTTATCAGTTATCAATTTTTTTTTTTTACGTCCGATACATTAAATAATTTATAGTTGAATCGATTAAAGTAACTAATTTTTTTTTCCTACACTAAACTAAGAGGGAACATTTTAAATTTTTGGTGGGCGTTTTCTGAACAACTTAAAGACCCCCTGACTCATATATACACGGTGTAAATTAAACGTGGGCCGCTACTTCAGTGGTGCTACTCATCAAAATTGTAATAAAATATTGAAACTGAAGGAATTAATTAAAAAATGGTCATAAATAATTTATGGTCTCTACTTATCCTACTAGTATCTCTGATGTAGTATCTCTGAGAGCGTCGAGGTGTACCCCTTCTCGCCAGTGCATCCACTTAACAGATAGATTAGTTAACGAGCTTAGGCCAGTGCGATTCTTAAGAGAGTATTTGATCTATTGGAAGCACACTCTCCAACCCTGCCTATTCAATCAGAATTAGGTGATTTTATGCAGAAATGCAACTAATTATAGCATCTAGCTGTGCCTGAAAGATTGTGGCTAGCTTATATAGACGTCACCTTCAGTTTAGACCCATACCCAGGCACCCACTTGCTTCTTTGACTTGGAGGCCTCCGCACATCATTTGGGGTTTGTTTCCTGTTACTATAGCTCCACACTTCCGTATTGTTAAAACTATTTCAAAGTAAAACTTTATTGGGATCAGCATCATCAGAGAGCAGACCCAATTCATTGATTCCCTTTCTTCAAATAGTGTTTAATATAATGAGATGTTTGTACGGCAGTGGCCAGAGGAGTTTTAAAGAAAAAGAATTCTTTGTTGCTCTACGTTTGGGTACCATTGGTGCCCTTCTTCAGGAGTTCTGTAAAATGGAGAAAATACATTATTGTACAGTATTGTAGTTACGAAAAAGTGATTTATAAACAAAAAAAAAAAATTAAATTAAAGAAATATTAACAGAAGAAATTATAAAACAGAAGTGCAGTAAATTAAATAAAATGATATTAACAGTAAGGGAAAATAAAACAGATAAAGATAGATACCTTTAGGATAGGAGAGGAGTGAACGTTGAGAATGAAATGAAAGAGTATATTTTTTTTATTTAAAAAACTGTTGAAAGGTGGGAG
Organism: Triatoma infestans; assembly: GCA_011037195.1. Classification (NCBI taxonomy): domain Eukaryota; kingdom Metazoa; phylum Arthropoda; class Insecta; order Hemiptera; family Reduviidae; genus Triatoma; species Triatoma infestans. The sequence continues at coordinate 66,622 of JAAEAF010001349.1, read as the reverse complement.
GGATAAGAAAAATGTTTGTAGTGAGGCGCAGCAGTCTCAAATTCGGAAGAACAAATTACTGGCGAGTATCTTTCCTTAGGGTTAGAAAAATAGGTCTTTAATATAATTTGGAGAATAGCAGTTGATGGGCGCTTCCATCACGGCTCTGGCCACACCTGGGATGTAAAAGTGAAATGGAAGTATTTCTCTTTGAATAATAACGAGTATCCTAAATAGTGTTCTCAATGCCAGGTTTAGGCACATCAGATTACTCCTCATTGGATGCCATTGATCCAATCATATTGGGGCAAATCCGTATGGTTATCTTGGGACTTAGGCTCCAACTTTTCCCATACAGCATTTAATTATTGCAAAGTTGACTTATACGCCGTGACTTATACAGAATCTGCGAATCGCTCTCTCATTACAATTGCCAGGTCATCCGCGAACCCCAGGTAATAGAAGCTTTCCACAGCTAATTTGATCATCAGCTAATATCGTTCACAGGAACGGCGACAAAAGATTTTTTATAATTTAGCTGTTATGGCATGAATATTTTTTTATTTAAAAAATTACTTCTGAAAATATCAGGGCGCCACAAAATACTTAACCCGCTAATACCCCCATAATCATTATTAAAGTTCATCTAGTTATGGATTTTATAAGTTTAAAGCTAATTCCTTTTTTTATATATTTCTACAGAAATAGTATAGTAGGAATAGACTATGAGACCTATAGAAGCTTACAGATTTTCGATCCGACATACCGTCCTAGTCTCAAGTGGGTAGGAACTCGTACGAAGGAAGGTCTCAGTTTATTCAGCCTATTCAAACAACACTCTACTCGACAAGCATTTCGCAAACTAAGGTATTTATATATTTTTGCTGTATTACCTTCTTTTTTTTTTTAACGCAATAAAGGAAGAAATACGAAAGTATTATTTCCTCTTAGTGTATAATAGGGATGTATTGCAGTCGTGTCGGATTTTCGAATTGAGTTTTCACAGGAAATACATCTTTCGAGGTTTCTTGAGCACGAAAAAGTGTTTTTAGCAGTTTCTGTGTGTGTGGGGAGGAGTCAGCATAACTCAAAAACGGAAAATCGCAGAATGTTGAAACTTAACAATTGGTTTAGGTTCTGTTTAGGAGACTACAGATGTTTCTAAAAATATGCAAGGAATCCAAAATTATTTTCATAAGGCAGGCAAGGAAAATAGTTCTGATGTTTCTATCGCCCCATTAATTTGCTACCTATAGTTGGCAAAGTATTTGAAAAACTTTTAATAAATCGTATATTTTATTATATAAATAATAAAAACCTTTTAAGTACTCGTCACTACTGTTTCAGGTCCTAATATAGTACGGTTGACGCATTGATAAGTATGAAAACTCGTGGAATCAAGTTTAAAAAATAAAAATGAAATTCTCATCTCCTTTGACGATAATGTTAAATTTGATTCGTCTTGTTGGCCATCTATTTCAAATCAACTAAAATTATTTGCATGTCTACAAAATTGAAATGATTTAGTTAAAAATTATTTTTCGATAAGTGCTTTTGCTTTTGCCAACATTAGCAAGAGGGTTTGCTTAATGGTTAAATTGAATAGAAAATTTATGTTATAACCAGAGGCCTCCTCCAAGGCTTTTGGAATTTAATCCTTACAGCTTCTGGAATTTACTACTTACATGAGCTGAACTTTCCTCGTCCCATAGCATTCGCTGATGACTTTGCTATTCTTATAAGTAAGCATGACGGGTAAGATCTAGAAGAGACAATTAATCCTATACTTAACCAGATTCATTAAAGGGCAGAATTATAAAATAATTTCTAACTATTTGAAAAGCAAGACATTATCATTTTCGAAAAATGCAGCTTCAAAAATGAGCTTAAATCAGCAACCTGTTGAAATTGTCTCAAACCTGAAATACTAAATTTAATTCTGGATAGTAGCTTTTCATGCCATAGTCATATCGAATCGTCGATTGAATAAACTTTTAAAACGTTTTTTTTTCTTTAGTCTAGGCAACCAACATTTTCTTGTTTCAAAGTAATAAGTTTCCAAATTTATAATTATAAGGGATTGTTATATAAACTTACAATTGTTGAAAAATCAATTTAACCGAAGCTCTAGTGAATGGTAGCCAACCATCATTTTGCTTGTTTGATTATAAAAACGTTCTACAGCTATAACTGTATACGTTAGAATCAAAGTAATTCAAGTGAAAACATATCAGAACTATGTACGACAAAGAAATGGCTGATTTGCAAGCAAAGAAAGCGGCCCTAATAGACATCGATTTCAACTTCTCACATAAAACATATTAAAATTAGTTCAGTGTCCATATTGCTCTGTAATAAATCTCACACTTCGGATACAATTTTCGCTTGTGTTCTTTGGATGAAAGATCGAAGTTAATAAAACAAAATAACAATGATGGCCAGCAGATTTAACTGTTTAGTAAATAGGGACTATTTTAAAGATTTCATCTATTATATGATTTTGTAAATTGTTTTTAAATTTGTCAAACTAACTTGTGATTATTGTTCTTTTATTGTTAAAAATATTTCTGCCCTGTATTTGTTATTATATTTTAGTTGGTTGTAAGTACTTTAGTGTTTAACTTTATTCTACTTATTGTTTTAAATTGTTTTTACTTTTTGTTCTTTCATCTATTATCCTTATTTCTTTGTTTTTTCACTTGATTTTGTATTTTAAATTATAAGTACATAATTGAAAGTGCATGTAGTAGATGGCACAAGCTGAATAAACTTCATCTCTAGTTCGGATGACTAATAGAGAGCAAAGTCAATGAAATAGCGCCTAAAATTTTATCACAGATAAAATAATCACCACCCTATTCTTCTGCACAAGCGTTATTTTCAGTGAAACTTTTTATGAATGAAGAGTTTGCAATCAGCAAATTGTTTTCGGCGCAAAAAGCTATGAGGTGATCGCAATTTCCATTTTTTACATTTTCTCCACTATGCACATTGTCATGCATGTGTTCTCTTACATTACTATCAGTTCTTGCATTAAAGTCGTCCTAATGATATTCCTATTTTTTTTTTTGCAATTGCGACTTTTTGTTACTGCTCTAAGTCTCATTATTATTTCAAGTATGCTGCATCCTCAAATGGGGCTATCAGCGCCATGAGAACTGCATATTTGCTGTGATGATTTACTCTGAATTTGGTTCCTATCCAGCTACTTTGTTCTTAAATCTGCTGGAACCAAAAAATAAATCTTCAATTAATTTATTTAAATTAATAAAATATATCAATAAAAAATTAAAAATTATTTGAAGAATAAATCAAAGTGTAACCATTAGATAGCCGCATTTCTACGTTCCTTTCTTCCTCACTTCACTTATTCCCAGGATGATAACATGATAGCCTGGCATTTCTTCTGCAATATATCTACGTTAAGTAAATAAATAAATAATATATCTATGTTCTCGATATTCAGTCTCTTGAGTTCCCTGCAGCCCGACGAATATCCATTCCCATACCAACTCGCATCCTACAAAATCGATCGATTGTGAGGCTAGTGTTAATACTCTGAATCAAAAAGATTCTTATTCTGCTGATTGGTCCAGTAAAAGTGGCCCCATAAGTCACGAAATAACGATACCCAGCACAAGTGCTGACTCTCTACTCTCGTTAGTACATCGACTCAGGCTTCCGCAGAGATAGAATACCGCTGTCTTTGATTAGGTTACTTGGCTTAGCAGGGATCACCACGAGCAAGAGTGAAGCTAACTGGTCTGTCCATAAAAAAGTCTGTGTTTTGCGCATCATTCCCACCATAACCTCCAGTAAAAACTCAATATCCAGAAATGTACACAATCGCAATATTAGCTCTTGCAGCAGTAACAGTAATAAAAAATGAAATTACTTATGTATCAAATAATACAGGTTTTGTGGTTCCAATTGGTTAAGTATTTACATATTTAGAAACTGGTCTGAATTTAGTACTAAATTTTTCTGTGCCAATCCATGCTATGTTTAACTACTTGAGTTTAAATGGAACTTTTCAGAGCCTTAATGTCAAAACCCATCAACGATATTGAGCTGATCAAGAGAAGACACGAAGTGATAAATTTTTGCGTAAATCCAAGAAACAAGACTGTACTGAAAGATTTAAAGGCTATGATGACACAACTGAAACCCGGACCGGTAAGAATGTTACTAGGTTAGATTTCATTTTCACTGTATAACTTAACCATTGTTTAGGCGCTGCTTTTCCGGAAAAAAAAATCTTGTCTCACAGGGAGTCGCCATACGAGATTAAACGAATGACCCTCAACCAACGTTTCAGACTTCTTGGCAAACCCTCTAATCTAAACTAGCACTTCTGAACAAGACAAGTTTATATCTCAATTTGGACATACGAACTAGAACTGTAGGGCACTATTAAACGTTCCAACCTCAAAAGCATTCAAACGACGGAGCATTAGTGGCAAATCCTCCGACGCATTGTCGACGCCCTTTTTAACGTCTCCAGCCACAGCATTCCAAACGACCCCAGGTAATCCCCAAAGACGGCTGAAGCGCCGTTGGCCCTGCGACTCCCTGGATATTTGATGGCAGTTATCACTGGATAACTGCAATTCATGATATAGTTTTCTTGGTATCAAATTTTCTTGTTGCATTTATATCATACAGTTGTAAATATTTAATAAATAAATAAACAAAAAAGTTATAATATGCGGTGATAAGAAGTGCAGTTTCGGGGTTCCATCACCAAAGAATCTTAGATGCATATCTCACTCTTTGTTGTCCCTTTAAAAATTCAAGAAATGCTTCATCGCTCGGACTAATTAGTAAATAAGAATTTTTATTCCGTACAATTTCTGAAAGAATTGCTTAGTTTGCAAAAATTTTGCACAATTTTGCAAAAAATAATAATAATGTTGAAAATGCCTATTTCAGCAGCTGAGATTAAACCAATGACCATCAACCAACGTTTCAGACTTCTTGGCAAACCCTCTAATCTAAACGCGCATCATTCCCAGAAGGTTTCATTTCTTCTAGTGTTTAGGTTTAGATTTCATTTTAGTGTTATTTACAAAATAAATAGTTTAAACTGGACTGCCCGCCTACCCACCTGTATATGCGAGAGAAAACATATTAGACAGAATTCGATAGGTCAAGTATGATGTTAATTTCAACATATTAGACAGAATTCGATAGGTCAAGCATGATGTTAATGACAGAAATCTGGTGTGAAGCACGCACACAACTTTCTCTCACTGCAGTTTACAAAATTGTTCTCGGGTAAGCAACAATAATGAAGAAGAACTCAGCCAGTTTCGATGTACTGATGTGAATTTCTTCCACCAGAAATGGTGGGCTTACCAGGTCCGGGTGCTTTCCAGTTCGGAGCTATGATTACCGTGGTGCTGCCGCCGCGGCGTAAACCAACGTGTGTAGCTCTGTCAGAACAATGACCGAAGCCATTTTATCTGGTAAAACGCAATTGTTGACCAGATTAGTACATTTAATCAGCAACGCGTGATAATAGAGACCCGCGGTTAAGGTAGCTGACATATCGAGAGCCACTGTATATTCTTCCCTTAACTTCTGTAATAATTCGTTTGGCCTAGAATCTTCTATCTGGTTCACCAAACTCGGTTCATTTTCAAGTTGGCCTTATGATGGGCTGAAGTCGACATATTATTTACTTATGGTGATTCTACCCCACTATCTGCAAGTCTGTTTTCCGATTGATTCGCAATTCTGCTTTCCTTGCTTTCAGCCTCTTCATGGAGGGTACGCAAGATATCGGAGGGGGGGATTAAATTATGCGTCACAATTACACGTATCTGATCGGCGCCTCTTTGCTCAGTTACATCGAACTCAGGGATTTTTTCTCTGAAACACCGATGCAACTCTTTCCTGTATCCGATCTTCTGGGTTTCGAGTCTGGTCACTAGATAATAGGAGAGCATGATTGCTTTGTTCATTTTAAACGTCCATCTTATGCGTCTCCTGATTTGCCCCGACGTGGTTGCAACCCGATTGAATTAAAAAAGCTGGCATTTGCTGCGGATGCTCACAAAAGTGGTTAATATGTTCCACCAAATAGGGTTGAGTACACTAGAATTTTTGTACCTACAATTATGGAGGCAGTCGGTCCCTGGACATTTCCAGTTATGAGTATCTTTGAATACCTCTCCCAACTCCACCCTAAACACTGTCATCGGCTCAATATCTATCTCCTTTTCCGTGGCTATCCAACTGGCACCTCTTTAGTGTTCCTTGGGTCAGACTATATCGCTGACCAAAAAGCTTCCATATAATCCTTTACAGGACTTTCAGCATGATCTTAGATAGGCTTTTCCAATTAAATTGCCTTTCACCGCTCCCAAACTTGGCATTTTGTTCTCTACTCTTAGACGATTTTAAATACCGCTGAAAACAGGCGTTATACAGGGCCAGCTTTTGTTTGAAGGTATCTAAATAAAACATTGCTTAGCACGATCATGTCTAGAGTGCGGTTTCCTCCGTCTGACAATAAACTCCACCTTTCTTTTTAGTTTATTACTAGGCCTCCATCTTGAAAACTCTAAAAGACATGCTATATCCACTCTTAGGCTTTCTATTCTTTTATTAAGCCTTTGTTGTCATCTTGGAAGAGCTGGTATTTAGGATTAAGGGTGTCAGTTATTTGCTGCTGATTGTTCTTGCACCCGTTGTATCTTGCTACAGTTATGGCTGCGCACTAGATAATAGCATGCAAGTCTTCAAACGTTGCAGCCTCTTCCAGTATCTTGGCAACACGCGTAAATCCATATTTTAACTGCTTTAGCCAGTTTAACAGATTTTTTGTCTTGGGACGTAAGGCCGTAATGTTGGGTCTGTACCCATGTACTCTAGCACCGCTTTGATCATTCCATCACTCAGTTCAGCAAGGCCATCTTCAGTAGCCGAAGCTTTCTTCTGATTATGCGATGATGCATTGTTTTGTTTCACAAAAATTATTTTCACTGACCTCTTCAACCAGTAGCCCACTTTGCTGGTCGCCTCCACACACCACCACTGTGCTTTCTTGGGAAAGCAAGTCGTCCCTAATTTCTGCAGCTACGTCGTCCTTTATCCTATTGAGACTATCAATCGATACTAAGATATTTGTCAAAATAATTCTCCCTGGTCCGATACTCTCTGTGCTGTTATGGGCACATCTGGGTATTGCTCTTTGAAGGTACTTTGCAGTTTATCCCGGTAACCTATCATGTCGGTTTCCAAGTTAGTTATAAGATAGTATGGCACGTATGAGGAAGTCATTCACATCTTGGGTCCATTTCATTCGTACACGTTTTCTGCTGCTTGGGTCGTCTCTGGCAACAGAGGATTTTTCCTCCTCAGAGAAAAACCGTCTGCAGTTGCAGCCTGAGATGTTGATGGGCTGCTTACCGTCTCGGCTGTAGCTAATTCGGGTAACCCGGTGCCAGCCCGCCTGCTCAACATGACACCACTAGTGTCTCGCATGCTGTCATGTCCCGCGCTAGCGCCAGACACGTCCTGGCGAACCCCAGGAAGTGGCCCTATAATTCTATTTCTTAATCTTCTCTCCATTATGGGTTTTGCCGTTTATACCTGCGGCCAGGCTTGGGACTAGAGGAAGGAAAGGATAAGACAGGAAGATAGGGAATGAATTGAAGGAGGGATTAATGAAGGTAGAGAAAGGACTAGGTATTCAGATCAACAGACAGTTGCCCCTTTAGGCGCCTCTTACGCCAAGCGGGAGGCACTGGCCTATTCTTTCCCCGCGCCCATAGGGGGTTATTATTATTATTATTATTATTATTATTATTATTATTATTATTATTATTGGAGTTTGATATGATAAATAAATAAATTAAGCTACATAATACATGCTAAAAGGTTGCTGACAATTTATATTTCATTTCAGATATTTACCAAGTATTTAGACTGGCCAACTGAAAAAGCAAAACACTGGCTGGCAGTATATCAAGTAAGCTTGCAATTACGTACTTATATATAGGCCTACCCAATTGGTTGCCTTCACGAATTTGCTCTCCAGGATTTTCTGTCAGTCCAGTCATCAAACCGCACTCCCAATCCGGACATCAATCCCTCCAGTCCGGTACTCCACAATATCATAGATCTACCACTCCATCACCTCGCCTGAGGTGCGGGTTCCATCCAAATGCCCTTTTAAATCATCTTCCCTCCGACTCCGACATCCTCCACTATGATCATCCATCGCAATGTCTTTTCCCCGGACCTGATCATTACATCTCGAACTACACTACCCACTTTCCTTATCTTTTCCCCCTTGAATGAGAATGCTTCTCGTCCAGTAATTCATTTCTGTCACTTTTAATTTTCCTACGCTGCTTTTGTAAGCTAAGATTCGCTTCCATACAGAAATACGCTTTCCACAATCATGAAGTAAATACGCGTTTTTCCTTTTATGATAATTTTCAATTAAATATAAAAATTTATCAAAGAAAATTAACTGTGAGCAAAGGCTATCTAGTCAGCCCGACCCCACTGGGTCTGTTGCGGCACCCAGCAAACAGTATATATATATAATAGTTGAACAGTACACACCAGATCTGTCTTATAAGTTTCTGCATGGTTAGCATAATTCATCAGCGAAAAATTGCAGAACTTCAAACTCTGTATTTCTTTTAGGAGCTGCTAGGGGCTTGGGCAATAAAGTTTTGACGAGAAACGGTAAACCAAATGTACTAAATGAATTTTTTAGTTTTGTCCTTTTACTCGAAAACGGCTGCAACGTTATCCTCAATGTATTCAATATAAATTATCCTTCCTCCTCATCCATCATCCATCCCGTCTATATTCATTGTAGCCATCATCGCTGTGCTCAAAAAATAAATTTCATCCATTCCTTTGCCTACATGATCTTTTCTTAAGTCGTACCACTTTCCATAAACAAAACAAATTTTTCTTACCACGATATTTAAAAATAATGGTTGTCCCGCCAATACAACACAACAATATCTTTACACAAGTTGCTATTCAATTTACATGCAATAACACTAGCGATGTATGCGGTTTGCTACGTACGTTGAAAGAGTAAACATCGCGTCTACAGTTTTTAAAGTTTAAAACAAGTTTGAAGTGGTCTTTCAAAGTGAAATTTGGTGGGTAGTTGGATTTCAGTACACTGGATATTATACTAATATTTTATCGAGTAGATTTTTACTTTAGACTCGTTAATTATTGTGTTTTAATATCAGTGAGTGTTGAGCGTGGTCTCAGTGCAAGTGGGAGACTTGACCTTTCAAGCTCGCGTATATGCATACATACTGTAACGATTTTATCGGAAACAGCTACATAAACTTGACATGCTAATTTCATAATATACTTTAACCCTATTATTTGAACAAAAAATCCGGAAAAATTCATTGTAGTGGTTTGTGGAGATTTATTGTAGTGGTTAGGCATCAAGCTGGAATCTAAGTTGTGCAAGAGGCCAACTGGTGTTGCTATATTGTAATGTGTTACCTTTAAGGATTACTTATCCCAGAAAACTAAAAGTCACTTCCCACCACCGATATTTATAGGACTTCCAAGTACCACTGGTATTTATAGGACATATAAGTTGAAAGAAAATTCGCCAACAGAACTGTAATAACAACATTATTAAATATTAATTTTCTGCATAATAATTTTTCAAATAAAAGCTATTGCCTGCTTGTAGAATGTGTACTACGGGCTGTTATTTGCAGAAACATGCAGAAATTATACTGACATACAGCTGTTTCAACAGGTAAGTAGAAATAATTTATATTAGTAAAATATGGGTCTCCATTTAAATTAAAATAATTTAAGACCATTTTGTATTGAACAATGAACAGATTGCGAATAAAATAACTCAAGAAATGTATTCCATGGTTCATCATTTGGCGAATATATTGGATATCGAAAATATGAAGAAATTTGATATGTTTTTTGTAAGGGATGGCATTTATGCACCTTTGGACAGAGGTATGGCATTATTTTTAGCTCTGTTGAAAAATGATTAAAAAAAACAAACAAAAATTTACTCGTTATTTATTTTATATGGGGTATTAGTAGCTCAATAGATCAACTGCTTGCTACCGCTTTCATCCGTTTCTTTTTTTTTTTTTAAATTTTCTGAAGAATGAATAAAAATAAATTTCATCCATTCCTTTACCTACATGATCTTTTCTTAAGTCATACCACTTTCCATAAACAAAACAAATTTTTCTTACCACGATATTTAAAAATAATGGTTGTCCCGCCAATATTAAAAACAATATCTTTACACAAGTTGCTATTCAATTTACATGCAATAACACTAGCGATGTATGCGGTTTGCTACGTACGTTGAAAGAGTAAACATCGCGTCTACAGTTTTTAAAGTTTAAAACAAGTTTGAAGTGGTCTTTCAAAGTGAAATTTGGTGGGTAGTTGGATTTCAGTACACTGGATATTATACTAATATTTTATCGAGTAGATTTTTACTTTAGACTCGTTAATTATTGTGTTTTAATATCAGTGAGTGTTGAGCGTGGTCTCAGTGCAAGTGGGAGACTTGACCTTTCAAGCTCGCGTATATGCATACATACTATAACGTTTTTCCCTCTAAACTTAGTGGATCCCTCCTCAAAGTAGAAAACAATAAATCACGTTTTCTTATAAACTGGAATGCTAACTGCATTTGAAAGATTAATTTAACATTCTGGTGTAAGCACTCACACAACTTTCTCTCACCCCATTATATTTGACCGTATTATTAGCGTAGAACAATATTTCGTGTCTGTTATCTCTACTTTTCTCAGCAATATGTGCGGTACCTCAAAATAGAAGAATAAAAATGCATAAATAATACTAATGAAGGAAAATAAGTAAATAAGTTTCACGCTACTATTCACGCATCCCTGTTCTCTCAGCTACTGTTCCCCCAGATCCCCCAAAAAGTCAGTTTTCCTGGAAAAATGTTTCAAATAAAAGTGATAGGATTTATGTGTGTAGATACTATACGAATTAGTAAACTCGCTTTATCGGTTGATAAATTTTGACGAAAACCTTGACAGAATATCATTTTGGGCTTCCTGCGATTTTTCGTTTTTGAGATATTTTGTTCACACACACACACCGACCGTTACCTAGAAAACTCAAGATAAATTGACACGATCGCAATACTTACTCTTACCTATAAGAGAAAATTAAAAACACACTAACCGCTAAAACTATTTTTTCATGCTCACAGGAGCTCAAAGTGATTTGCAGTAAAAGCCAATTTCGAAAATTGCACAAAATCATAACACTTACACTTGTAGCCAGTACGAGTAAGTAATACTTGCAATTGGAGACAGAATGGCCAACTCCGCCATTTCTCGGGCAGCAGCAATTATCACCATCAAATTTTGCTTTGGCAAACTGAATGTTGTTAATTATGAAACATTTATTTATTTATTTATTTTTTCAGCAAAGAAACGTTACTCAAAAGTGAGTGCCATTCTAAACAAGGTGATTCTATATGAATTTGACACTGTACCGGACTTCATTAGAAAAATTAACTTGATTTATGTTCCGGAGATGGGGTTTATGTTAGTCATTCCTTTTTGGGCTGATGATCTTGACAAAGAAGATTTGTTTCTACCTTACCTGGAGTTTAAGGTATTTGATATAAGTAGTGGTATTGGTGGTGATGGTGGTGGTAGTAGTGATGGTGATGGAGGTGATAGTAGTAATAATAGTGGTAGTCATGGTGGTGGTAGTAGTTGATGGTGGTGGTGATATAGTGATGGTGGTTAGTCATGGTGGTAATGGTGATGCTGGTAGTAGTTATGGTGGTAGCGATTGTGGTCTGGTAGTAGTGATGGTGGTGGTAGTCATGGTGATGATGGTGGTAGTGGTGATAGTGGTAGTGTGGTGGTGGGGTAGTAATGATGGAGGTAGTAGTGATGGTGGTAGTGGTAATGGATGTAGTAGTGATGGTGGTGGCAGTCACGGTGGTGAGGTGGTAGTAGTGATGGTGGTGGGGTAGTAATGATGGTGGTAGTAGTGATGGTTGTGGCAGTCATGGTGGTGATGGTGATAGGGGTAGTAGTTATCATGGTAGTGATGGTGTGTGTAGTGATGGTGTGGTGGTAGTCATGGTGGTGATGGTGGTAGTAGTGATGGTGTTGGGGTAGCAGTGATGGTGGTGGTAGTCATGGTGATGATGGTGATAGTGGTAGTAGTTATGATGGTAGTGATAGTGTGTGGTAGTGATGGTGTGGTGGTAGTGATAGTGTGTGGTAGTGATGGTGTGGTGGTAGTCATGGTGGTAGTAGTGATAGTGATGGTGATGGTGATGGTGGTAGTGGTGATGGTGGTAGTAATGATGGAGAGGTAGTAGTGATGGTGGTAGGTGATGGTGGTAATGGTGATGGTGTGGTAGTAGTGATGGTGGTTAGTCATGGTGGTGATGGTGATGCTGGTAGTAGTTATGGTGATAGCGATGGTGGTGGGGTAGTAGTGATGTGGTGGTAGTCATGGTGCTGTTGGTGGTAGTGGTGATGGTGGTAGTGGTGATGGTGGTGGAGTAGTAATGATGGTGGTAGTGGTGATGGTGGTGGAGTAGTAATGATGGTGGTAGTGGTGATGGTGGTAGTAGTTCTATTTATTTCCATTCTATTCTATTTCTTTTTAGTTATATATAAAAATACAATTAAAATATTTAGCAACTATTTTGACGGAAGTCTGCCTAACATACATTACTGTTTAGCCTAACTTCAATGTTGCCTTGCATACCTCTAATATCAGTTTCCAGAGAGCTTGAAACATAAAAGTGATAAGTATTCCATGTTCAAAGGAAGTCGTTGATGTGATTTACGACAATCCCTAATAAGCATCCTATTTCGTAAAGTGACACTTCTGATTACCGATTTTCTTATAACTCGGGATTTCATTGAATGCGCTTTAGTGTTATAGTTGTTACAAATGTAGTATTACTGATTTAGAATGATATAGATGCGGTAGATAAGGCTGTATTTGAGTTTATGTACTATGGCATAAGAGAAAATCATTGAAACCTTTCCAAGACAATCGAAAAACTCAGAATATGTAACCTCGGTAAATACTCTATTTCGATAATTTGACACAATCGTAACACTTGCTCTTACAGCAGTGAAAGCATGTGAAAAAAGGTGTTGGTGTAATGGTTAGGAGCATGGACTTGTAACTGGGAGTGCTCAGTTCCTAGAAGAAGTTTCCTAGCTACATATAACTTTGAACTAGAGAAGTCCATTGAAACTCCCACCAATAATTTATCTTTTACAATATATTCTGTGTCTGTAATTATTTAAGGTTATACAATGCAGTTTGAAGAATTAATGCTGAACTGTACATTATTTGCAGTTCTGCTCCAATAGAGTGGCTTATTATAAATCAAGCAGATGCTTAAGTAAGTACATATTTAAGTATATTAATTGGCTTTTTTAATTTAAAATATTTTTAATATAAAACATCTATGGTCATTAGCGCCCGGAACCTTCTCAGTGGACTGCCGGCCTCCAGACAGTGTTCTCTCCGGACATGAGCTGTAGAGGCTCCTAGGAAGAAAAAAATCTGAGGGAGCACAACTGGACTCGAACCCGGGATCTCCGCGTGGGAGTCCAGTATGCTAACCACTTAGCTATTCCCTTCCCTGTTCAAATATTCACGACGTAATTATCTAGTTAATGTTTACGATACAAAGATCATATTAAACAAATTTAGTTTTTTTGTTTTGTTTTGAGGCGCGTCGGCATCTGAGTTCATGGACGCCCGGAGTCTGTCAGTGCACTGCCGGCCTCGGAGCGGTGTTCTCTCGTTACAGACAACTCCACGACACCGGAGATAGAGACCTCTATTGGGTTTATTTAACTAAATCTTTGTCAACTATTCAATTTAAAAAATATCCGATGTGAAATACCCATGCGACTTTCTGTTACTGCTGTTAAGACAATTATGTATAGAATGACAAATTTTCTTTACATTCCAAATTACTCATTACTCATTGCTCATTACATTCCATTATTTACTCATTTGTCCTAATATTGAATGCAGTAGTAGAGGGGGCAAGTACCTAACCCAGGCTAGTGAAAGAACGGTGATTACTATGTAGTCAGAAGAGAGCGCCAATGACCCAAAGCACTCTCTTCTGAAGGGGCGGGTGTTGGTGTAGTGGTTATGAGCATGGACTTGTAAACTGGGAGGCCCTATTATTTTTTATTTCTAGTTCATTTACTAAATTTTCACAATTAAATTTATAACAAGGATTTCTTTGTTCATTACAATATTATATTGATTTCCTAATTGTATTAGGTGTCTATACCAAGATATTCCTTTTTCTGTGATTACGTTAACCAGTAAGTTTCATAATCTATGAGGAGAATGCTGGAGGACTTAACTAATGTAATTCAGATGCAATTTCAACGAGTAACTATATAAGAGTGGGATTGCGCTTTCCACCAATATTGTATAATCAGGAGCATCAGAAACATTTTCCATGGTAGCCTGCTTCATTTTGTGGTCATCGGCCGGTTTCGGGCGTTCGCCCATCTTCAGGATGCGTTTTTCAGACAGTGTGACAACACAGACTTGCACAGAGCAAATTTAGTTTATACACTCAAAGGGACAGGCGGCTTACAGCCGCACGAGATTGAGCAATAACAGGTCTGTGATGCCCTTAGATGTCCTAGGCCGCACGCGCGCTACACTGAAGGAATCAGCGTGTACTTCCCTGGCCGAAAGGCCCGGGTAACCCGCTGAACCTCCATCGTACTAGGAATTGGGGCTTGCAATTGTTCCCCATGAACGAGGAATTCCCAGCAAGTCTGTGTTGTGCAAGTTCCCAGCAAGTGTCTGTGTGCAAGTCTGCGTTGTCACACTGTCTGAAAAACATCCTGAAGATGGGCGAACGCCCGAAACCGGTCGATGACCACAAAATGAAGCAGGCTACCACGGAAAATGTCTTTGATGCTCTCCAGCTCTGCGGAACCAACCACCACAACAACTATAATCAGGAGTATTGGGGGGAGATAAAACAACCTTTTAATAAAATATTCCTGTACCTTTTCGACTTTTCAAATAACCAACCCTACTTGTGCCCCGTAGCAAAGTAATGATCTTATTGTACTGTTAAATAGTTGTATTTTTTTCTCGATTGAAATAGATTTACTAGAAATTACTTTATGCCAAATTCTGTGTTTATCGTAAATTTAAATTTAATACTTTTTTCTTTAAAATTTAGCGTGTGGTTAAGAGTTAGTGAGATGGTGGTTCCTAAGTATGTATCTGTCAACAGTTTGCACTGCCCCTCCTTTAAAAAAAATATCTCTTATATTTCTTCAATCTTTCCCCATTTTATCCTACAAACCATCTGGAAGTTAGTTAAATTTACTTTCAATTTTGAGTCTTGTTTCAACCTTTGACTTGTTCATATCGTTGTTTATAAGGCAAGAGGTGTATTTTGCTATTCAGTGGTGTAGTTTATATTGGTTATTATAACAGTGATAGTGACTTATTTCCTTTATACTTTCATTAAAATTTTCACTTAACAATGGTTGTCTGTGGATCATGTTTAAAAAATGTCTCCTCAAGAGGTGCAAAAAACATCCAGTGTTGTGCTTGCTTAAACACATTTCATGTAAATCAGCAATGTAGCAACCTGAGAGAAAATGACCACGAATTTTTAAAAGTAAATAACCAGATACATATGTGGAAATGTCAACCGTGCACTCAAACGCGTCGGGAGAGTCTCCTTAAACATCAAGCGGATAAAACCAGTGAAAAATCGCCTTCGACTAGCTCTTCTCCATTAGGCAGTTCATTCAGTGAACCAAAATTTGATATTAATGAATTCAAAAATCTTATGCTTTCAAAATTTGCGGAGCAAGCTGCTTTATTAAATGAATATAAATCATCGGTTGATTTTTGTTGTTCAAAGTATGACGAGTTTTTTGAGAAATTGACTGCTGTTATTAGTGATAATTCACGACAAGATAAAGAACTCGATAAATTAAATAAACTAACTTCAGAGCTAAAAGATCAAATTGATGAGCAAAGTATTGAAATTGCAGATCTACAACAGAGAATGAGAATAAATAATTTAGAGATCAGTGGTATTCCACAAACTTCAAATGAAAACATTTATGAAATATTGCAATCTTTAGCAAAAAAACTTTCTATCGATTTCCAAACTGAACAAATTGAGAGAGTACACCGAGTTCCCTCCTTTTCTAAAGAAAAAATCAACCCTATCATAATTAAATTTCATCACTATACTACAAAACTGAAATGGCTTGAAGCTTTCAAACCGGTTAAATTTCAATTGTCGGCAAAGGATATCTCTGAAACATTCTCGGTGGACCAAAAGGTTTTCATCTCTCATCATCTCTCTCCTCTTAATAAAAAACTGTTTTATGAGACTAGGCAGTTTGCGAAGGAGAGAAACTTTAAATACGTTTGGTGGAATGGGTCAAATGTTTTGATGAAAAGGAATGAGGAATCGAACGTACACAAGGTGAACTTTCAACTTCTCCAGAAATTAAAGTTAAGTTAGAATGTTTTTCTACTTATTTATTGTTTATCATTTGTTTGCCGTCTTTTTTTTTTTATTTTTTATTTATTTATTTATTTTTTTTCTTTATTTGTTTTTATACATTACCGTTAGATTATGACAGAAGTAATACTAAGTAATAGTGACGATATTCGTCATTACAACTGTGAAGCTGCCTCAACTATTGTACAATGTAATAGTCTTCTTTTTAAGAACGAATGTTTGTCTTTTTTCTTAACTAATATTAGAAGCATAAATAAGAATTTTGATAAATTAGTGGCTTTACTGTCCGGTTTTCAGGTACAGTTTGATGTAATTATACTGTCAGAAGCCTGGTTGCACAACAAAGATTTCATGTATAATATTAGTGGTTATCAGGCAATATACACTAAAGTTAATATTAATCAGAATAGTGGAATAGTTATTTTTGTCCAAAATAATATTAGGATATTGGAGTGGGAGGAGATTTGCTTAAGCGGTTGCAGTGCATTGAAAGCAAAAATGACATATAATGGAGAAATATTTTTTGTTATTGGTATATATCGCTCTCCTGGTTCTTGCGTTGAGATATTTCTTAAGGACTTAAATACTGAACTGACCAAAACCGGTCCTAAGACATTTTTACTGGGTGACATGAATATAGACATATTAACTGATAATATCAATGTACATGACTATTTAACGTTACTATATGAACACAAATTTGAACCACTTATAAACAAACCGACTAGACAATCGGATTTAGGAAGTGGAACATGTATTGATCATGTTTTTGCGAATTTCGTCAACCCTGGTACCATAAAGTCAGTAATTTATGAGAGTCACATAACCGATCATTATAGTCCTATTGTTCAGTATACGACTATTAGAAGAGTACGAGCTAACACAGTAAGTATTAATCCTTTATTCAAAAAGATTGACTTAGAGCAACTTAATAAAAATTTACAAGTAGAAAATTGGAGTGATGTGCTCGATGGCCAGGATGTGAATATTAGTTTTTCTAAATTTATACTTGCGCTACAAAAAAATATTTTGAATGCAACTATTACCTATGCACCTCAAAAAAAACATAAAAAATTGAAGCCTTGGATAACAATAGGAATAATAGTTTCAATACGTAAAAAGGAAAAACTACTTAAAAAGCAGAAAAAACAGCCATTTAATTCTGAACTGAAGAGGTATATAAAACAATATCAGCAAAAACTAAATAAATTAATAAAAGTTTTGAAATGTAACTATTATAGAAAGAAATTAGATCAATCTCTTTTTAACCCTAGTAAAACATGGAAAATAATTGGTGAAATAATTGATAAAAAAGAAAGCCCTTCCTGCTTAACTAATAAGATTAACACTGAAGGTGGGGAATATATTGATCCTATAAATGAACCGAAAAAATGTGCTGACGTGTTTAATAAATTCTTTTCAGAGATAGGGGAAAAAATGTTCTTTAAGTCTTCGTTGGCGGTGCATAACACTCGAATTCAAAAAACGCTTAAAAAATTTAAATTTCGGGCTGTGTCTGAGGAGGATGTTGGAATGGTGATTGATTCTATGAGGGGTGGTTCTTGCCCAGGTTACGATGATATAACGGTTTCAACATTAAAACATATTAAGTCGTTGATTTTAAAACCATTAACTGAGCTGATTAATATGAGCTTTTCAAATGGAATTTTTCCAGATGACTTAAAACGAACTCTGATTCGTCCAATATTTAAGAGTGGGAACCCTGAAGACGTAACGAATTACAGACCTATTAGCCTCGTGTCAAATATTGCGAAGATAATTGAAAAAATTGTGAAGATACAATTAGTTTCTTATTTGGAAGATAACAAATTAATCGCAACAACTCAATTTGGTTTTAGGAGAAATCTGGGTACGCAGGATGCGATTTCACGTCTTACTCATCGAATAATTTCCTTCCTCGATAAGGGTGAAAAAGCTTTGGCCGTGTTTCTGGATCTGACGAAGGCGTTTGACTCAGTTTCCCATACGCTGCTGATAACAGCACTGGAACAATATGGAATAACTGGTATTGAATTAAATTGGTTTCGAAATTACTTGTACAACAGACAGATATACACAAAAATTAATAATAGTATCAGTAAGGAAGCCACAACAGTTTTTGGTGTGCCTCAAGGAACCGTCTTGGGACCTATACTGTTCCTACTGTATGTAAACGAAGTTTGTAATGTGGAAACAGGAGGTGATGTCCTTTGTTTTGCTGACGACACTGTGCTTTTATTTAGTGGAAACAGTTGGGTAAATGTATTCGAGAGAGCAGAAATTGGATTGATGGTTGTAAAAAACTGGCTTGACCAACAAGGGTTGACATTAAATTTGACAAAGACGAAATACATGACGTACTCTTTAATGAAAAGTGGACAGCCAACAGATCTGACATTAAAACTGCACATAAGAAACTGTAACCTCAGACAAAACTGCGGATGTTACAATTTAGAAAGGGTTGAAGTTATAAGGTATTTAGGTGTTCTTATAGACAGTAACCTCAAATGGGACTTTCATTTGAGGAATTTGACGGCTAGAGTAAGGAAATCTATATATATTTTTATGAGACTCCGAAACATCCTGACTCTCCGGGTCTTAAGATCTGTGTATTTTGCTCTTTTCCAGTCCATTATATTGTACGGTTTGGTGGCCTGGGGTGGTGCGTTTAGGGCTGCTCTAAATCCCCTAATTAAAACTCAAAAAACTATTTTGCGAACTATCTTTAAAAAAAACAAAAATGACCATACTAAACCACTTTTTATGCGATTAAATGTACTTGATCTTAAGCATCTATACATGAGATCGGCCATCCTTCAAGTAGTGAAAGAAGGAAGGATTGGAACAGTGGAGCACTCCTTTGGCACTAGATCTAGGGAGGATTTTGTGGCTCCTACACCTTTCTCAAACACTGCTTTAATGCACGGATCTTACTGTATTCGGGGAGTCCGGTTTTTTAACGCTCTTCCAAAAGAACTTAGGAGCAAATTCACTCAAAGGAATTTTAAAATCCACCTAACCAGATATTTAACGACAGCCACTGGTGTTGACATTGATTGAAGTTTCGGTAATTAGAACCAGGAGGGAGGTATTCTAGTGTCATAGAAAATAACGAAAATAAAAGGTGGAATTGTAAATGTAAAGTAGAAAAGGTAAAAAAGAGGTGGAAAAGATTTATCCTTTTTTGTTAACATGTATACTGCTTAAATAGCATAGGATAGGAAAAAGAAGGTTTTGTAATAATTTATTGTATATTTTATAAATAAAAGTATTTGTAATTGCATAACATTTGTACATACAGTGCATATGGCTATATTAAGATGTCATAAAACATAGTGTAATGGGTTGAGAGGGGCTCCTGCTCCCATGCACGGGAATTTGTCCCTTATGGAAGCAGTAATTTCCAGTTCATTTTTAGTTTTTTTTTATTATGAGGATTTTTTGTATTTTGTTTGTACACTTTGTGTAATTGTATTTATTAAAGTGGAAAAAAAAAAAAAAAAAAAAAAAAAAAAAAAAAATTTCTGCTTCCCGCAGTAATTTTCCAAAGCCCTTATTTCCTAGTGAGAAGCTACTATGTCTTCCGCGAACATTAAAACTTATATTTTATTATATTTTCCTTCCAGTGATAATAACACCTCCTGCTAGTTCGTCTTCTAGATCATTTTCTAGGAAAATCGAGAAAATCCACCCTCTAACAATGGAGGCGTCATCTAAAAAAATGGAAAACAAAAGACGACTGAGGACACAACCCTGTCCAACACCAGTGCCAACCGAAAAAAGTCAGATACCCCATCCTTGCATCTGATTGCCGATTCTGAAGCAGAGTACAGAGCTTGGAGAGCCGAGATGAACTTGGATAAGGTCCCAATATTAAGCTTGAGAAACAGGGAAAAACGATGAACAATCTCAAACATCGCTCTAAAATCCACAAAAAAATAAAGCTTTTCCTTAGGCTGTGAAACGTGAGATTAACGGTCTTGATTACGATGAAAAGATTATCTAGGGTGGAATAAATAAAATAAACCTTTATTATTCCATACAAATCGTAAAATATAGTTTTTTTTTTTCATTGAAATAATAATGAAATAAATAAAGAAAATAATAGAAAAGAAAAGTTTCTCTTGATATAAAATAGTCGAACTGAATAAACAAACGTACCTTGCAATTAAATAAGAAAAAAATAACATTTCACTACTTTTACTCTCTTTGTATTTTACAGGAATTAGGCCCATTTCTGGGCAAAGGCCTCTCCCATTCTGTTCCATTCTTCTCTAATTGTTGCATTTGACTGAAATTTATTCCAGCTACTTCTTTTATCTCGTCTCGCCAGCTAGTAAACTGTCCTCCTCTTCTTCTCTTCCTGTCGACAGGACACCATTCAACGCAGGACCTTGTCCACCTTCCATCATCGAATCCTACACAGATGGCCAGCCCAGATCCATTTCATTTTTTTTTTTTGCTGTCGTCACCACATCTGTGATACGTGTCTTCCTTCTAATAACAATGGACCGAACTCTATCCCTTTTATTAATACCCGGAAGGCTCCTTTCCATAGCCCGTTATGTGCAGAGTAACCGTTGTTCGTTCTATTCGGTTAAAGACCATGTCTGGTCCCATACAGGAGACTTCGAGCTATGCAAGTGTCACAAATCTTCTTCTTTATCTCCATGTTCAACGGGGCTTTGAAAATGTGCTTAAGAGACCAGTACTTCTTCCAACTACTGGAAACTCTCTTCTGTTCACCTCCTCGTAGTTCTATTTTTAAAAGAAATAAACTGTCCTAAATAGACTGCTTCACTTACCCACTGTATTTCTTTTCCGTTTATCTTTATTGCCGTTTGAGGTCCATTTGTCAATAGTTTTGTTTTTTGGACATTAATGCTTATCCCTGCTTTGGAAGCATGCTTAAGAAGGTCCTGTATCATATTCATCAAATCTTCCCCTGAAGTAGCAAACAAAACTACATCGTACGCCAAATTCCCGACCTATTCCGTCCATTTTCACTTGAATTTGCGCATGGGAGTATATATATTTTAAGATTCTTATATATTTCGAGTACACTCCTGCCTTATTTATGTAGAGTCTCGTGTATATAGCTATGACATACACTGTCAAACGCTTTTTGAAAATCAATCAAGGCAGTATATATATTAATTCTATACTCTCTTGCTTTTTCGAGCATTTGGTTTATTGCCTGCAAATGATCGATAGTGGAGAAACCACTACGGAATCCCGCTTGCTCTATCGGTTGATTTTCATTTAATTACATGATTAATCTGTTTTTCAAAACCATCATAAACAGTTTATAAAAATTTGGTAGTAGACTTATTGACCTAAAATTATTTGAATCTTGGGTATTCTTTTTCTTCGGGATCAATATGATATTTGTGAAATCTAGCCTCACTTAATAAATCATTATCTTTGACGAAGGATTCAATGCGACGCGGGGGAAGACTGGAGAAAATATTGGCCATACAATCAATACAATACCCATATAGTGGTACACGTTGTGAACATCACCTGATTTATATAAGGGAATTATTAGAGCCCTTGTTAAGGTTGGGAGTATTGTACCAAACTCAAAAATATAATTATACTGTGACATTTATGGAAAAAAGATGTAGGGGCATACTTATAAAGTTCATAACTAACTCTACCGTAACCTCTGGATTTATTGTTTTTTGGATTAGACTAAAATGTAGTTCTTAATAAGGTAAGGTGGATCCAAAGAAGGCGATCTAACATAAGGTTCAGCCTACAGAGTCGGGTAAGGTTGTGAAGGGGGATAAGCGATCACAAGTGTGGAACCACTCGTTTAATGAAATTTTAGTATTATAGACAAAATTAGAACCTCTTAGATGATTAATCCAAGTTCATAATTGTTTTGAGCCCCAACAGATTTCAGCTGATCATTTATTGAAAGAAAAAAACTGGTCCTATTTACTTTGCAAAGTAAATTAAAATTGTCGTTAGCATCGCGATAAACTATTAACTATAGAATAATAAATCGGATGCGAAATTAATGTAATAATTTAAATGCACTCTTTCAGTAGGCACTAGTAGTCAAATCAAGAACTATGCCGAACTATTTTCATTTGGGTAAATGACTTTCCTGGTCTCCAGGAACAGCATCGATATTTGTTGTAAGACTTGTCAACGCTTCTCTATAAACATTGAGTTGCTATCACGTCAGGATAGCTTAGACCAATAAGCGCATTTTGTATTAGGTAAGTTACGATAAAATAGTGTGTCTAAAAAATACGATAAAATAACAAATTCTTCATCCCAAGAAGCACAGTCCAAATAAATAGGAATTATTGCAAGATTTAAATTAGAACTTATAATGAAAATTACTGTTCTGTTATATGCGTCTGAAAAGAAATCAAATAAGAAGCAATGTTCAATTTAATGCCCAATAGAGCGCTACCTAAATACTTGAAAACTGAAAAACCCATGTTTGTACCTGGTTAACCAATTGTTTCAGATTTATAATTTTTCAATTAGCATGTTTCAACTCTGGATCCTATAGTTAGTTGAATAGTAAGTAATAATTTGGAATAGTGCTTTTAATGGAAGACTGAATCACATCGCTCCTTCAGAAATCTCCAAAAATAAATCTTCTGGTTAAATGGTTGCAAAGAGAGTCAGGTCTCTGTGACTGTAGTTCGAAGGCAAAGTTAAAGAAAATCGTTGAAGCTATATTCGAGATAAATTGCGTAAAATAATAAATCCACTTTCAGTAGAGTTATTTTAACCGATACCTCTGTATCGCATTCATATCGTCGAATTCATTGGAGGTATGGCTAAACAATATCAATTCTAAGCTTCCACCAATTTTTCCTTTGTTCACTTACATATAATTATATTCGCTAGAAAATTACTGTCAAAACATACTTGTAGTGAAAACTGAATTTCTAGTATTTGGCGCTCTCGCATACCTCTTACAGCAGTAAGAGAAAGTAAAATGCCAAGTTTGAATTTTAAAAACTATGGCATCGTGTGACGTATTTTGGACATTTAACTTTGAAATACAGTTTATAGGTGCTGTTTACATATTTTACAAATGATCTTATTTATAGGTTTCCCGAGTCTTTCACGTTCATGAAAAACACTTGAGTTTCCGGGATGAGACCGCATCAGTAGTTTGCTTAAAACCACTGACGCGGTCTCTCAACTTCGAAACTCAATTGTTTTTCATACTTTAGAAAAGTTTGATAATCAAACAATACCATTTGCAGTGTTAGACGAAATTTATGGCGATCCTGTAGTTGACATAATCGGAGAGGAGTGTAAAATTATTCTAGCCTTGACGGAATACTTGGAGAATCACATATATAATGTTGTATCTTTGATCGACAACATTACTGATTTGGATTGGTAATTTTAGTTATATTTTGCTTAACGTTAACTTTAACTTGTAATTTTATTGTTTTTTTGCGACATGGGTGTACCTTAAAAAGTGTAACCAAAAAATCAGGTCTCAAACACATAATATTTTCTCTTACTGTAACTCGTATTGGCCAATTTTCTCAAAATTCGGGATTTTTACTTAATGTTTAGTTTTCTTAACTGCTATACAAAATGGTTGACCAGAACCTGATGTAAGGTATTACAGAGGGAAGCCTAATGTCCTCAGAGACCATAAACAGTTTTGTCGGCACAGGTTTCAAATAAAAGTACTAAGTGTGTTACTTTATATCTGTAGTGTATGTATATTTGTATATCCCTTTATATCTGTAGTGTATGTATATCTGTATATCCCTTTTTAACTGTAGTGTATGATATCTGTATATCCCTTTATATCTGTAGTGTATGTACGTATATCTGTATATCCCTTTATATCTGTAGTGTATGAATATCTGTATATCCCTTTATATCTGTAGTGTATGTATACTGTGTGATCCTTTATATCTGTAGTGATGTATATTTATATATCCCTTTATATCTGTAGTAATGTATGTATATCTGTATATCCCTTTATATCTGTATGTGTATATGTATATATTCTGTAGTGTATCTGTATATCCCTTTATATCTGTAGTGTATGTATCTCTGTATATCCCTTTATATCTGTAGTGCATGTATATTTATATATCCCTTTATATCTGTAGTGTATGTATATCTGTATATCCTGTTTTTACGAAAATTTGTGAAACCGTTTTAAAAAAAAATCGTGATAAACTAAAAAAAACATCCTGTTTTCGATAAACAAATTCTTTTTCCAGATTTGTATATTTAATTTTTCTCTGTTTACATACCATAAAAGCGTACCTTTTTTTTGGACATAGAATTTTATAGTAGTTTAGAGTAGATATAGTTGTAGGCTATATTTTGTAGTTAATAATGATGTGTTTAGTGTTTTTTGCATTTTGGAAAACTAAAAACCAGAAAAGTCTGGTCGGCGCTTCGCACGATTTTCAAAAAAATCCATTTTCCATCAAATACAAGTAGGACTATAAACTGTAGACAGTATGATGTATAAGAAGTATGAAAAATGTTTGGAATCGTTGGAAGAAAGTCGTGAAAAAAACATTCAGGAAAGTTGTAACGACTTTATTAGGTCGTTTGGTTTTACTGTTACTGACCCATGTTAACACGTTTTATAAGGTCGCAATGGTGCACATCTATGTACTGTCAAAAAAGTAGCACTGGGTTAACGAATAGACGGATTTTGCCCCAAATTTGATATTCCGGGGATTTTTCGTTTGTAAGATATTTTATTCAACAACACACACACATATACACACGAGAGAGAGTGAGAGATAGAGAGAGAAAGAGATCACTCGCTAAAAATATCTATTCCGAATAAAATTCGATTTACAGGACCGTAATTTTTCCAGTTACAGCAGTAAGAGAAAGTAAGTCACCATGTTGCTTGAAATCTGTTTTTTTTTCTTTTAATTTACTAAATATTAATTATTTTGCAGTTTGTTCGCTTTAGGGCTACAAGCAAGGTATCATAATTATGTAATGCCTGAGGTGATTGAAGACAATATGATACAGATAACTAATGGGAGGCATCCTGTCTTGAGCGGGTATCATGAATATTGCGTTCCAAGTGATACATTTCTGGCGCCATTAACAGGACATAATATGAAAATTATTACTGGCCCTATTGGCAGTGGCAAAACTCTCTATATGAAACAGGTTTAATATTTGTTTTTTTTTTGTGTGTGTGTGTCATCGATGAAGTCCATTTTTCTTTACAATCAGATGATATCATGATTTGCTGAAAATAATATGATTTTGTAAAACACTAAGGGTTTTGGTTGAGACCGCGTCAGTGTTTGTTGTAAAGCGACGTTTCGCCCATATTACAATAGGCTTCTTCAGGGTAGTATCGCGTCCAAAGCTGAACCATTGACAAGATATGGAGTGGGTAGTGTAGAGCAGTGAGAAGTGGGATTAGGCTTTCCGCTCACTTCTGTAGATAACTTTGGTGGTACGCGGAGCTAAATTTTCTCTCCCGTATGATTGGCTATTAGGTGACGGTCTTAGTCTTCCCTCCCATTAATTCGTTGCTAAAGTTGCAACCTTGTTTTGGTGTGGAAAACCGTTAAATACTTTTTCCTTCTCTGCTTCTCTCCTTTCTCTGAGCAGGTGCAGCCATGTTCTGCTCACACAGAGTCCATCATCTCTACTCAAACAGTTTCCTCTTTTTCAGTTTTTACTGCCTCTCTTATGACATGTTCGTAATAATTGCTCACTTGGGCAAGGACTTTGGTGTTTTCAGAATTTATTGCATGCTTAGTTGTGGACTGATGTCCTGCAAGTGCAGTGCAGACTTTTCGGTTTTGTTTCTGACACATTGTATGTGTTGTTTAAGGCCTCTTGTGACTTACCTTTTAGCCTTGAATAACACTTCCGATGTGCCAAACAAAACAAAACCGAAAAAAGAAAGTCTGCACTTACAAAACATTTGTCCACCTAAGCATGCAATAAATTTTGAGAACACCAAAGTAACTGTAATATGGGGGAAACGTCGGTTTACAACAAACCACTGACGCGGTCCCTAAACCTTAAAGTTTTACGTGATAATGGTCGCGGAATCCTGAAAGATTATATGATTTTATTGCTTATAGGTGGCTCTAATAGCCTACATGGTGCACATTGGCAGTTTTGTCCCGGCAGACCAGGTCAGAATGGGTCTGCTTTCGCATATTCATGGTAGAATTCCGACATCTGAGTCTATTATGAGTTACTCCTCGTCGTTGCTTACAGAATTCAGAAGAGTAAGTTTTCTTCATCATTTAGCTTAATTATTATAATGTTAGGGGTTGGTAGGGGTGGTTGGCTGAATGATGAAAGTAAAGACTAACTTACTAAGATTATACTTTAACAAATTTTTATTTGGAACAGCAAATAAACTGTATAAGGACTATAGTAAAATCGAAAAGAGTAACAGCGACAGGGTAAAAGCAATACGACTTACAGAAATTTTCTCACATGTTTCTTTATAGTTTCCCGCTTGAAACAACTAAAATTCTACCCCACCAATAGAAACTGGATTGTGGAGGTGTAATAGTTACAGACTCGTCATTATCTTCTGAAATATAAATGATTGGACGGGAGTTAATGTAAGTTTCATATTCACAAAGCATCATGTAGAGTTCTTGTAATACCAAGGTTCTTTGCAAAATCTTCCTTAACATGACCTTTAAACTCCCAATGAGATGTTCCCAAAATCCACCCCACCACGCTCCGGCTAGAGGGTTGATACGCCATTCGATCCGTTTTATGGAACAGCCTGAGATACTTTTTCCCAATTTGTTGCCTTAATGGCTCTATTGATGCCTCCAAAATTAGAGCCGTTATCACTGTACATTATACTTGGCCGACCTCGACGAGGACGAACCTACGGAATACCATTGTAAATGCTTCAGTTGAAAGTGATGTAACAATATCCAAGTGAACTACACGGAAGATAGCACAAGTAAAAATTGAAATCCATACCTTGCGCCTGTCATTTTGATATAATGGTCCAGCAAAATCAGTACCATAGACTTCAAAGATGTGCGCGTCTCTCACGCGATTCTCCGGTAAAGGGGGTGACAACTTCGAATGCCTTGCTCGTTTATCTTTTGTATATAATGCATTGTCGAATTGCCCGTCACACGGTCTGCCTGCAATGTATACTCCAGTAGTTTTCTCGTAGGTGTTAAGTTAACCCTGGCCTATCACATGCCTATTTCTCAAATGAGCTTCAAAATCAGCCTGTCAACAATAACAGTTTGGTGGTCAAATTATTGGCTCTCCGAAATCTTCAGAATCTCGCAGGCGTAGAGTCGCTCCAGTAGTGGATTAGATTATATTTTGTGGAGGGTTGGCTACCAAGCCTACGCCACAGCGACCCTCATGGTTCTATTGTAGCACTCACGACCTAGGGGGGACCTGAGGGATCATCCTTTTTATAATTAATTTCAACTTTATTAAAGACCATTGTTTCGGAAAATTTTCTGAATTCCAAATATTATTAAAGAATATTAATAGGTGATTGATCCAAATAGAGTTTGTTTTTAAAGCATTCACTGGGTATAAGATCTATGCGGGGCCTTACCATTTTTCCTTTTTTTAATACTCAGAAATAGTTCATCTAAAGTAATCTCTCTCTAATTCTGAGTGATAAAATTTAAAAAACATTTGTTCATTATTGAGTTTTGGGGGAAGAATATTGCAATAAAATGTTTCCCACTCTGTCATGGATAAAGGACATATAGGTTTTTAGGATTATTTAGGCATATAGGGTTTTTTTTTTTTTTAATTTAAGGCGTCTCAACATCTGTGGTCATTTGCACCCGGAGCCTTCTCAGTGCACTGTCGGCCTCCGGACAGTGTTCTCTCGTTACAGACAACACTGTCCATCACCGGACAGTGAGCTGTAGAGGAGGCTCCTAGGAAGAGAAAATCTAAGGGTATAGGGTTTTTTATCGAACTGTTTAAAGGTTAGCCAGAATTCTGACGAATTTTTAACATTTCTATAGTTCCTCGTGATTATTAAACAAAGATTTGCGACAAATTTTTTACAACCTGTTGACATTTCTCTTAGTTAGATAGCATTCCTCATTAAATGAACGTTTATTGCATTTTATAGTTTAAATAATTTTTTTTTCATTTTCAAGACACCAGATCTTATGTGATTTAATATCATATTACAAAGGTATTCATAATGTTCATTATTGGAAATAAAAAACTGCATTTCAGAATTAGAGTTAAAATTGGAATTAAAAGGGGGGTCAAAATGTGTACTGGAAACTAGATATTTGCATTGCACATGTGTTATTTGTGTGAATAAAAATTGAAATGTGAGAAAAATATTTCTAGTTTTATCTTCTGCGCTTTAGATGCTGTCTGTAGAGACAAGGAAATAGTAGAAGCTGCAAAGCAACTGCAATATTAAGGTTTATACCTTAATTTACTTTTTATTGACTGTCCCTCTTTCCTAACTTACAGAAAACTTTATTTAAATAAATATATTCTAATTAATGAAAGCAGCCGCGATAACTTGGATATCTTTTATCATATCTCAATATTCATAAGATAAATGATATATATTTATTCTTTACTAAAGCTCTCATTAAGAAAGTTCCTCTCTCAATAAATTTTGTATATTACGTATTTTTACATCACATAATTGGTACGGATTTCATCTAATTTCTTCCCACCAATATAGTTCTTTTTGAATTTCTCTGTCTTGTATACATATATAATGTAATCTCAGATGTATACATATATAATGTAAAAGATGTATTTTCTGTGTGTTTTTATATTACACTATTTCTGTTTTTTACCATTTGTTTTTTTAAGTTATATTTTTATTGTGATTACTGCTTAATTGTATGCCCCACTCCTTGCTATGGATTGTATCCCGGAAGCAAAACTAAATAATAATAAATATCATAACCTGCCAAGGTTAGTAGGTTGGTCGGTATCTATGTTGGGACAAATATATACTATTTGAGTTTAAAGAAAATTTGTCATTTTATGTATAATTTTACATCAGCAGTAAGAGAAAGTCGTGTGAGTGTTTCACACCACATTTGTTAATTAATTGTACCTTTTTTTTTGTATTGTTTTGTTTATCGACTGGAACAATCATTATTCGCATCTGTTTACGCATCTTTGGGGTGTTTGAAGTTCGACTCAAACAAATTTCAATCAGTAAAGTTGTGTGAGTGTTTCTCACCAGATTTTTTTAGTTTTCTGGAAAATTAGCACAAAATTCTAACTGCCAGAAATATGAGAAATGCAGCAGGATTCGTGGTGTGAGTGTTTCACCCAGATTTTTAAAATTTCCATAGTGGTAACTCAAATTTCTAATTTGTTGTTTTAGATTGGAGCTGTAACAGGAAATAATACGTGCAGATCGCTAATAGTTCTTGACGAAGTTGTTCGCTGTACATCTGAAATTGATAGTCTAGCGATGCTTGCAAGTCTGGTTAATCATTTTTTAACTAAAGGCAATAATTGTCCACTCGTGTTGATTTCAACACGCCTTTCTGGCCTGGACGATTGTCTCCAACAAGATTATAGAATTCCATATTATGTCAGTATTTTATCAGTGGTTTTATCACTATTTATTTCTGAAACATTTGTATTTAACTTTTTTATTTTGTAATATTCATTGAAGGTGATGGATTTCAAAGTCGACGATGATAAAATAATCTATGAATACAAATTGAAATGTGAGAAAAATATTTCTAGTTTTATCTTCTGCGCTTTAAATGCTGTCTGTAGAGACAAAGAAATAGTAGAAGCTGCAAAGCAGGTATTTTTCATTAAATTATTATCGTTACTCAATGTTTAATGTTGGAATTTTAGAACTTGTTCTGCATCGTGAAGAGTAGCGGCCCTTACTTGGCAGTATTGGTTTTCCTAAAGTATTTGGTAACCCTCGTATGTCTCCCTGGAATCTTGCAGAAAATTTTTACTACCTGTTCATACAACTCACTAAAACTGCAACTATAACCATAAAAACTGGAGCTATGGCTTCTCAGACTTTTGCCATTTGTCGAATGTAAGATTTTGAGACAAACATCTCCAGTAGTCCATGCCGAGGAACCGCAAAACCCTCAGAAGTCCCTAATCGTTTTTCTGCTGGCCTCTTCATCTAATGAGGTTCAGATGTGAGTTCATAATATTTTTGTATGTAAGCGAAGAATGCTCGCTTTTCTGATCAAATTCTTCGCCTAACCTTGTACTTTGTTATGGCTTTGCATACATCGGCACCCCAAGCAGATAAAATTAATACTCTTGGAAACTGTAGTTACTGAATATCAATTCTGCTCCTCTTAGACAAGATTATGTTCAATTATTTCCTATAGTTTATCGCAAATAATAACAACCATTGAAAGAACACTGAAATAAATGAAAACTTTAGATTAGTTTTATCGGCAATTCTGTGGAGCTTCAGACATTTTATGCGTGATAGCTTGTGGTCACCGGCCGATTTCGGTTATTCACCTATCTTCAGCTGTTAGTATAACACATTGTTTATCACCATATTCGGAATATAAGTGAACAATGGTAAATACCGCAACCGGTTGGCCATCACAAATGGAGCAAGCTATTATGGACAAAATATTTGATAATAATTGAATATTTATGAAGGTTTTACAATAATTGTCTGCTGTAATATATAGCTGAACAACTTGTATAAAAACAAGTTTTTAGTGTGTGTGTATAAACAACATATCTCACAAATCATTAAGCGGAAGTGCGTCTTTACTGAATGTTTTTTTTTTTTCAGTTTTTCGCGATGTTCTCAAAAAAGGTTCCAACGATTTTCTTTGAACTTCGTATACTATTTACATAAATAAATACCTATCACTTTTATTTGTAATATTTTCCGGAGAAAATTTATTTTTGGAGTGTTCTGAGGAAACAAAAGCGTTAAGCTTTCCTTTAAAGAACCACTTCATTGCAGTGTATGGTTATATCTGCAATATGAATGGTTATATCAATATATATGAAGATTTGATAGAATTCCAAATTCTAAGGGGACCTGCTTTTGACGAGATGTTTAAAATAATGTATAAATAAGGAGGGTGCCGTTAGTCCACTTTCCAATCCACTTTTAGACTATTTAATATACCAGTCATAGTAACCATGGTAACAGATTCTAAACATGGCTAAATGAAATAATTGCAAAAAAAAAATAATATTGAACATTTAAGTCAAGTGCATTCACGCAATACCGCGCATCGGCAACTTCCCGGTAGTTCAGGGACCCGAGCCCAGTAAGTAGTAAATATGTGAATAAATATTACAAAGCTATGTTAATTGTAGTAAGAGAAAATCGATTGTAGTTTGAAACACTCACATTAAAAACAGTTCAGTTTGCATAAATATTCAATTGCCGGTAAAAATATGGCTGTGATCGTGCAGGAGAAGTCGTTTTCCTTCCAGGCATTAAACTGGATACTGGTGATACCAATACAAGTGGGCTACCATTTGTTACATATATAGACGACAGTTCCCTATAGTTTTAGCTTTAAACTATTAATAAGTCTCAAGGACAGAGTATTGATCATGTTGGACTATATGTGGATAGACCCTTATTTAGCCACGGAAAACTATATGTTACGTTGTCGAAATGTCATTCAAAATAAGGAATAATAAATCAACATTCTGAAACTAAAAAAAACGTTATTTGAAAACAAGTTTTATAATTATAAATTTTGTTCTGAGTTTGTTTTATTTATTCTTACATTTATTTTTTTTTTTTTTTGGCAGGCCTCCATTCGGAGGGCTTGGTTGCCGAGGGCGCCATTGGGGCTGAGCCCTCGTGACGTATACTGCAAATTCGACTGATCGGATTTTCAAACGCGGTTTTGCACCATTTGACACAAATTTTTCTTGTTAAGAGGGAGGGGTGAGTGGTTAGGCGCCAGGAGGTCACTTCTGAAGGCACCAGAGGCGGAGTCCTTCTAGTAACAATATAAGGGCGAAGAATATTTATATATAATCACTAAATAAATAAAATGTGTCAAATAAAAGTATTTATCACTAAATATTTAGATTTTACGGAAAAAAAATTAAATAAGATGAATTTGAGCATTAAAAAAATTGTCTTAATACTGGCACAGCTGACTCCAATATTGAGCTTGATAGAAAACGTTTATTTAAGCAGAGGGTGAAACCATCTATCAGAATGTTAAATATAGATATTATTAATTAATAATTATTTTTTCAATAAGGAATCTTTTATTTTCTTTGTATTTTTGTAGGTATATGACACTTTACACACGGGTGAAAACATGTTACCGTACTGCCAGCTGAGGCTGAAGAAAACAGACAGGTATGATTTAACAGAGATTTTATCCAGGATAGCCTGCTTTATTTTGTAACTTTCGACTGGTTTCAGTTTTCACCCATCTTCAGGATGTCTTCTTAACCACTGTATATTATAGATTTTTACAAGGCAAAATCAGTTTACACTTCGGGTTGAGACCGTGTCAGTGGTCTGTTGTAAACCAACGTTTCGCCCATATTACAATAGGCTTCTTCAGGATAGTGTCGCCTCTAAGGCTGAAACAACACTAAGATTATACAGTTTACACAGTTTTAAGGAAAGGCGTTGTGATCTAAGGGAGTGTATAGTGGGGGCACATTTCGCCTGATTCGACCATAAGTTTGACCTTCATACTTTCTCTAATCGGAAAATATCTTCCTCTGATATCTCTGATGCTTCCAGTTCTGCGAAGCCAATCACAACTGTAAGAATAAGTTTTGCGATCATGTCAAATTTTCACCAGAAGTATATGGTTTAGAACTCTGAATAAGAAAAAAATGTTTCTGGCGAATAGTCTATATTGGGTGTAAGTGAACAAAAAATATCATTAAGAAAATATTCTCTGCGGGAGACACTTCTCTGCTCCGCTTTTTCTAGTTCCCCTCCTTACCCATTTCCCAGCCAACGTTTCGCTGTTAGCTTTCGCCAATCCCTTCTCTATATCAGCGTGAGCTTCCCCTATCCTTCCCTTATCCCTCGAACTACCTCGTCTCCCCTTCCGCCCGCAGCCTCTGCTCCCAAATTTCAACAATCACTCGTTCCATAGACTTAATTCTTGTCTCCATATTCCTGACAGCAGTAATATCTTCCTCCAGTTTCAAGAACGCTCCCGCCGATTCCTTTACTAACTCTACCAACTTCCCAACCTTAGTCAGTACAAAATCAGTGAACTTAGTCCCCGACTTCCTCCCAGAAGAACCCATAAAATTAACCAAATCAGGTTGAATCTGATATTAATTAATTAATTAATTAATCTCGGGTTTCCCAGCCGCCATAACCGAGGGAGCCCGACATATCTGAATCTCACCTTCTTGTAATCCATTTCTTGCCCATCAGCTTCCTCACCTGCCGCACCAACCACACTCCCACCGCCCTCAAACCGCTCACAAGAACATTTTAATGAATCGATATTAGGAAAAAAAATTAACTGCGCACGTGACCCTGCTTCCCTGGAGACTCAGAAGGTACTCGATGGTAGCCCGCCGGGAAACATGACCACGACGGGGCAATTGGGCAAGGAGCAAGTCATCACACACAGCATAGTCAGGGTGACCTAGGGGAAAGCCAGTGAATGCCCCCCGTAAGGCCACCCCTCGTAATCTAAACGGGACCGCTAAGAAACGGTCACCCAAGCCGATCGAAAAGAATGGAAATGCTATGTTAAGGAGTGTAAGTTTAGGGCAGTGTAGTGTGAAGAGTACAAGTGTAAAAAGATCATGTGGCGTGTGCCACTGGTACCCTTGGGGTCGTCAGTCCCCAGGAGCAGCTAACCTACTTCCCCTGTGGGTGATGTTGAGAAGTGTCGAACTCTGATGAACAAGACCAAGTACTCGGTATATGGAATACGAGCGGCCGTTCGATCGAACCTCATCACTGGGTTGATAGAATTGTCGAACCTCAGCTGAAATGCTCCTAGTTTAAGGTAGTGGGTTCCGTCACGGTCGCCAGCTACAGATGTTTTCGTTAGGTTTCTTATTTTATATTTGTAGCTCTCATTTTTCTGCCACTATTTAATGACGTACCATCACAACTATCTTCTTTTCCAGGTACATGAGATTCCTTAAAAAATTTGCCACTAAAGATGTCGCTGATGAATATGATAAAATTGATATACAAAATAAGATTCAACGTTACTTTTACAATTGCGTTTAAATGAAAGTTTATTTAATAGAGGTTTAATGTAATTGATTTGAAAGATAATATTCTAGCCTTGTGTTAGATATTGTATTTATTTTCTGTTGATTTAATTGAATGTATTAACAGTAAAAGTTTTATGTCTAATTAATATAGTATTTGGTTTTGCTGATAATGGAAATTTGATGTTTATTGCGTTTTTTGGTTATGTATTCATTCACCTTGTTATTATACCGATTTTTGTATTTTCTTTTATATTCTTATTAAAAGTC
Source organism: Triatoma infestans (assembly GCA_011037195.1). Classification (NCBI taxonomy): domain Eukaryota; kingdom Metazoa; phylum Arthropoda; class Insecta; order Hemiptera; family Reduviidae; genus Triatoma; species Triatoma infestans. The sequence continues at coordinate 31,668 of JAAEAF010001349.1, read as the reverse complement.
AGTTTTAATGCAATTTATTTTTTATGTATTACTTTCTCATACTGCGCCAAGATCTCACCTCACGCCACCTCTAACTAAGTAGAATAGATAGATGATGGATCTTGTTATTAGGCCAGAGCTGACTTACAAACACCGAATTAGGTTAGGTTAGTATCTCTAAATATATTACAATATAAAAGAGAGCAAGGGCCTAATAGTATATAATGGTAAAAGTAGAAAATAAATTAAGTTCCCATAAGTGGATTAAATCGCAATGCTGATTTGAAATGCATTCCGTATTATTACTCCATAAATAACGCAAGCTATGAAACTAGCGAAAATTTAGATAGATTATGGATTTTGCTCATCATTCAATTCAATTCATCACCAACAAGGAAAAACAGTAGAATATCAATTCATTAATTTATTCAAACAATACAATAATACAAATATTTTGTAGTCAATAAATAAACACCACAAAGTACATACATACATATTGTAACGTCCAACTAGCTAGTGCAACTAGTTGCTAAGTGGGTTCGTTTAGACACTAAACTTTCAACATACTAAACTTCTAATAACGCCAATTTATTGTTTAACACAATAAATTACAAATAAAGCACTTAATAATATCAGAGACATTTTCCAGCTCTGCGGAACCAACCACCACAACACTTAATAATAATTAATATACAGTTTAAACCAACAAAAGTTCTCTAGTTCACTTTTTATTCACTGTTCACAAACGCGCACTCCGTTTGTAACAATACTCTCTCACTCGAGCTGCTCTTCACTATTTATACCAGTGGAGAAGGGTCTGGAATGTACTAGAACAATCTAGAAAAACCTAGAGCGCCCCGCTAGCGCTTCCCAGCGGCCACCAGGAGAACTTGAGGTGCATGCTTTTTCTCCTAGATGGCACTAGTGGCTGCGTTACACTGCTCCCCTCTCAGATCTGTTCGTCCCTATCAGAAACATCGCTGGTGATATGAAAGACGATCATTGAGTAGTCCAGCCTCTCGATTATTCCTATTCGTTCCATTAGCAGAAGAGCCACCACATACGCCGCTACTCTTGTCTCCACTTGATTTAGCTGATGTTGCGTTAGCTAACAACTGGCTAGAAGGAGTAAATGATCTAGTGTCAAATGATAAAGCCCTCCTTGGACTTCTACAACGTGAGGAAGATGATCTCGCCATGATTCTACGCCCTCTTGAGTCTCTGTCCCTGGTGCCAAGTCTTGACAAAACATTATACTGACATCGGAAACCAACTTGTGCACCTTCCAGATTTGGCAGCTTTTCATTTGCGAGCAGTGCCTTAGCGATGGATGTATAAAAGCTTCTTGCCACGCCAGAGCCTTCTCCGGTTCTTCTTTGAGGGTTACTTTCACTCTTCAACTGCTAGCGGAGGTTGAGCACCAGCTTTGATGCAACGTCTTTGATGTGAATTGTACACGTTGTGTAATTCTTTAATGTCTGGAATAGAAGTTGAGTCCTATCTCTTTCCACCTTCGATAGAGTAAGATCTCTACTTTGTTGATATCTAATTCGTTCCATATCTCTTCCGAATTTTGCTTTTTTTACTGGAAACCCTCCAAGTTCGCTGACTACTAAACCCGGTTTTAATCCGACATCTTCCATGCATACTCTACTTTGTTGATATCTAATTCGTTCCATATCTCTTCCGAATTTTGCTTTTTTTACTGGAAACCCTCCAAGTTCGCTGACTACTAAACCCGGTTTTAATCCGACATCTTCCATGCATACTCTACTTTGTTGATATCTAATTCGTTCCATATCTCTTCCGAATTTTGCTTTTTTTACTGGAAACCCTCCAAGCTCGCTGACTACTAAACCCGGTTTTAATCCGACATCTTCCATGCAGACTCTACTTTGTTGATATCTAATTCGTTCCATATCTCTTCCGAATTTTGCTTTTTTTACTGGAAACCCTCCAAGTTCGCTGACTACTAAACCTGGTTTTAATCCGACATCTTCCATGCATACTCTTCCAAACAAGTCTAATGCCATTCTCCATCGGCCAAGTAACACATCAGCGCTAACCCAACCGCCAATTCTTGGAAGAGGTTGTTGAGCTGTGATGTCGGAACTATTTTCAACATGATGAGTAGTAGGCAGATTCGGTTCAACGGGTGCCGTAACTGGTGATGATGGGCCTTCTTCGGCAGCATTAGAACGTTCAGCTCGTACAATAATCAATGGGCGCAGTTTTGCGCAATAGATTGTTATGCAGGCTGAGACCAACTGCTGTGAACTGACAGGATTATCGGCACATTTGGTTGCATAGAGGGAGGTGCCTGGTTTGGTATAGTTGCATCTAACTCCATATCCATTGGGCAGTATGCCACTTTCTTGTTCAGTCTCCATTGCTCCGCCTTTCTTTTCTTGTTCTGGTTCAGAGCGATGTGCATTTTTAGATCTTAATGAAAATCCCAAACGTGGAGGTAAAGTACCAAGCTGAGTGGTTGTAGAACTGAAACCTTGATGCCCGCTGATGTTTAGCTATACGAAACAACTAATCTCTAGTTGCATTCGATTGTCATCATGAATGGATCTGGTGGACTGTAGCCGAACCATAATTTTGAATCTGATCTCCGGAGAAATGGATGCCGCCTACCTTTCCTACTGTTCCTAGTGGTTCTGCTTCTTTCACAGGTTCTGCCTCCCTAGCGACGGTGTTGGTGGCATATCGTCTTCGGCTTCATCGTTCTCTTTCATCTGGCTGAGTCTATGTTTTGGTAGTAGAGCTTCCTCAAGTACAGGATTCTGATCAGTACCAGCCCTCAACAGGTATATCAGAGCATCAAACACGTATGCTATATGTCTGAGAGAAGATACATCCAGTACTGGTAATGAATCAGTATGTACGGAATTGTGACATCTCATCAATGACAAACAGTGCATCAGCAACTCCCCTCGGGCAGATTGGCCTTCATTGTCACTATCACGATCCCTAGATGGTCTGGAAGAGTCAGAATCAGCGGTAAAACCAACAATCCTAGTTGAAGAGCCCGAAGAACTACTTCCAGGACGATGCAAAGACTGTGTAGTAGATCTTGATGTACTTCCAGAAGTAGTACTACCATTCGAAAGACCACCAGTTCCGCTATTACTACCGCTACCTACGTTACCACTGTTCAAGCTTGAGGAACCTGAACCATGGTAGAGAGGATGATGAGGATGTGCAGGATCTGAAGCTGTCGTAAGAGAACGGCGGTTTTAACGGTCTTTCTACACAGGTCTGTATCATTGGCACAGGTTGTTGTTGTGGTGCCCTAACATTATATAAACTGCCTAAAGGATCTGCGGTTTATTGAAGTACAATAGCAAAACTTCTAGCCAAACAAGCAGCTGTTGTAATCATGGTAACCCCATCATGATTAGTACTGCTTGCCGAAGGCATGTTAGTTGAACGCCTCAATGAAGATGGATCAATGAATACCAATGAATAGTCGGAGGCTACTCGGAAACCACATGAAGATCTTGAACCGGTGTCTCTACTTCTAATAGCCCATTGCATTGACTGAGGAGCAAGATTACTCTTTTGGTCTTGACCACTTTGTCTCGAGCGTCTTTCTAACTGTTCATCTCCAAGCACCTTTTCTTAGTGATCCAATCCTTCACGTTCTCTATCAGTTTCTTCCTGCTGACTTGAATCACCACCTTCATCTTCTCCGAGCACAGTAGTAGGCGGGATTAGATAGAACATGCTGTACAGTTTCTTGGTTACTCTGATCAATGTCACTTTCAGTTTCCACATGTAAATCTTCACTCTCACTTTCCGCACCGTCACGTTCAACTTCTCTCTCAGGTCCTTCTCTTTCAACTTCTCTTTCGCCTTCACCCTCACTACCTTCCTCATCATTCGCTAGTGCCATTAAACTTTCTACCATTTCTTCTTGGGTCGTATTTATCGCCAGTTTTATTTCTTCTCTCATTTCATCCTAGCCCCTTTTCGCTTCGTCTCGGCTCTTCTTTATTTCGTCTATCATTTCGTCCTGGCCCTTTTTCATTTCCTCTCGGCTCTTCTTCATTTCCTCTATAATTTCACTTTTCATTTCGTTCTGGCCCCTTTTCGCTTCCTCTCGACCTTCCTTATTTCCTCTCTCATTTCATCCCACCTCTTTCTCACTTCCTCTCGCATTTATTCAAAATGTATCAGTCCCTCCATTTTCCGCGTTTTGACTTCTGGTATTATGGGCATACATAACTGATACTAAGCTGTTACCTGTTTAGAGGTTTTATCCCACTTCTGACACAAATGTAACATTTTTCTCCCAACTGGCTACTGCAACTAGTTGCTAAGTGGGTTCGTTTAGATAAAACACACTAAACTTCTAATAACACCAATTTATTGTTTAACACAATAAATTACAAATAAAGCACTTTAATACACTATATAAAACAACAAAATTTCTTTTAGTTCACTTTTTCACAAACACGTACTCCGTTTGTAACAATACAATACTCGAGCTGCTCTTTACTATTTATACCAGTGGAGAAGGATCTGGAGGGTTTTAGAACAGTAGAAAAACCTAGAGCGCCTCGCTAGGCTTCCCAGCGGCTAAGAGAACTTGAGGTGCCTGCTTGTTCTCCTAGATGGCACTGGTGGCTGCTTTACAATATGTTCAATAGAAGTGCAAGTAATCGTCACTTAGCAACACATATTTGGTGACCAGCAACAGACCATATTTCATTTTTGAAGTTGCTGTTTACGTATACACACACATATAACGCTCAAACACGGACCATTCTTCAAAAACATATTTCGCAATCAAGGGACCTTAAAGCATACATTGGTTTGAATTGAAAACTCAATTTCGAAATTTGACGAGATTGCACTACATTTCTCACTTTAAACAAATACTAAATACTACTTTCTTTTGGAGGGACAATGAGAGGGAAAAGGACATGTTGTAAATATATTTTTAAAAATAATTCTTTCTGTGCCCAACATAGTATGTCATCTTTCCTCGCCAATTTTATAATCATTATCAAGAAGGATAAATATATTTGGATTAATGATGTTCTACTCTGAGTAGTACAGCTCTCGTTTTTGTAATTTGTAGGAGAAAACGTTCGTAGGACGTTATCGTTTTACAATACTTTGAAGATGCGAAACTAAATCGCCAAAGCCTGGCATGTTGCAGACTGTATATTTTTCTTGCTCTTGCTGCAGTACGAAGTAGTAGTTTGCGATCGTAACAAATTTTCGAAGTTGAGTTTCACCAGAAATACATGTTTTGAGGTCTCCTGTGTACCAAAAAAATATTTCTAGCGAATGGTTTGTGTGTGTGTGTGTGGTGTGTGTGTGTGTGGAAGAGAGAGAGAGAGAGAGAGAGACCAAACCTCTCAAAAACGAAAAATTGCAGGAAGCTGAAACGTGCTGTTCCGCTTAGGTACTGTAAGGAAATTGTGAAGTGTCTTTGATGTGAAATTGTGGATTTAAGCAATGTTGAAACATTGCTGAATCAGCTTTATATAGTTGTATTTGTTTAGTTGGTTTAGTTATTTATAATTTTACAATTAAAAAATATTGTAGCCGTGCTCACCACTGACCAAAATGTGGCGGCCAAGCATGGGGGAGGGGATAACAATAGTTTGTTCGTTCGCTCCATGTGTATGTGTAAGACCACCAAAGGTGTGCCAGGTAAGTCAGTTCAAGTCTGGCAATGTGAAAGTCAAAAAGGGAAGAACGCAGCATGCTTGGGGTACGGCGGTTTTAGTTGGTGAGTACCTGCATTGAGATTTTTAGGGTATTAGGGTGGCAGGAAAGTGAATTGGGGGTATAAATTTTAAGTATATTTGTATTAGCCTAGTTTAGAGTAAATATTAAGTAGTGCCTTTTTTTCTGGTAGTAGTAAGTTAGTTTAGTAATCCAAATTGATTTAGTGTTATCATTTTATTTGTATAAGTTTGTCAATTTGTACACCGGTAATAATAAATTTTCAATTATAAATTATAGTTCACTTGTGCCTTGCTCTCTGGTTCCACCTGCACCCCTTACAGTACAATCTTGACACAGGGTTTCCGTCAAAACCATCAATCGCAAGAGAGACCTTACTGAATGTTTTTTTCAGTTTTTCGACTACCGATTCAAATAAATGCCTATCACCTTCATTTGAAACATTTTTCCGGTAAAACTATTTTTGGAGGGTTCTAGGGGAACAGTAACAAACTTTAAACTTTCTTCTAAAAGTACCGCTTCAGAACAATGTATAGTTCTTCAACCACCATGATATAAAGATACATTAAACCATTACTAGAATTCCAAATGTAAAAAATATCATTATCCTGAAATCAGACTTGACAGAAATAGTTTTAGTTTTGGGAATTTTCTCGAAAACGGAAATTTGTAGAAAAATACATTTTTCAGAAACAATTCATTTGAGGGTGTTTTGGAACATTTCTGACGTTAGATTGCAAATGTTACTGTGGGGTGATCTAGATGGTGTCATCTGCCCCACACCTGCCAAGCTCGCTAACATTTACCTATATATTTATGTTGGGGCAACTGAGTAAAAATATCACTGAGAAAAAAAATTCATATATATAGAAAATTTATCAATTTTGCATCTGCATTACTGTAGCAAGAGAAAGCTTTGTCAGTGTTCCAAACCATATTTTTTTCAACCTTGACCAAACAAAAAAATTTAAACGTGTTATAAATAAGGGCGAAGTACCACTTAATATTTTCAGTAGTTCCAGACGGATGCTTGTAAATAATATAAACAGACAGACACAAAAAGGGGAAAAATAGCTTATGCTAATCATACAAAAGGAGCAATATAGTTAAAAATGATTGAAGCCCCCAAAAAGTACGGTTTTATGTATTAGTTTAGTATAGTTCATTTTTACTTCACTTTTTGAGTGCCTTTATACTCGAGTAATTTTTTATTTGTTTTTGAACATATTTTTGTATTATTAGTGTTAAATGATGAAGTGGTGTACAGTTTGTAAGGGAATTGTTTGAGGGAGGAAGAAACCCAGGATAGAGAACTGTGGAAAGGAAAATTAAAAGAAGTTTTTGGTTGAATCTCAGTATTGAGGAAATCCTGACAAAAAAAAATTGTGCTAAATCTGCACTATTTTCTAATCTGCATCTTTTTTTTCTTAAGAATCGGTAGGGTTGCAAACAAACAAGGAAATTGTAGGAGAAAATCCAAAAAAAATCACACAAATTCTTCAATCCGATTATATTAATTCAATATAATCAAGCAAATATATTTTTCAAAAACCATCCATCCAAAATAACTCACATTTATTAACGTAAAAAACTTTAAGCATTGTGTTATTCCATTCTAACCCGGGCGAGGTATGGATTGAATGGAGAAGCTAAATAGTAATAATTCCTAAATTTTACCAAACCGCTTACAGATGTTACACTTGAATCAGTTGCGTGAAGACTGTCAACGATGTTTCCATTGTAGTCCACTATAATGGATATGGCATGATTACTCTTTGAAAGACCAATCGTTTGCAACATCTCAAAGTGCCCCCACTATGTAACAAAAAACAAGATGTTAATATCAACTTTATTTTTAAATAAAAGTTCATGCTTGCAAGCAGAGGGGATGCCCAACTGGTTTTGAGTTATGGGCCAGAATTGCAAGTGCAAAATTAATTATGTGGAATTTGCATTTCCCGGAAAATATTCCCAAATTTTCTGCAGATAAAAAAGAAATCATATTTATCATTTATGTCCATTGCATGTAACTGTTAGAGAAGTCTGTCATGAAGGTATTATGTTTTCTAATAATGCTTATGTGTTAATTAATACAAATGGCTAAACAACATGATTGAGGTTAATAAAAGTACACCTTTTGTATAATTGAGTATGAAAGGTGAGTGTATGTGTTTAGGTTTTAGACTTACGGGATTGGTTGGAATACCAAGTACACCATCCCATCTGTAAATAGTACCTGAATATTTTTGTATATAGTGTGTCTATTTCTAGGTTTATATATTAGCTTAAGTATATACGGATGCGAGGAATATCGAGTACTCCACTCCACCGTACGAATGTTGATTTGAGAGTTAGCTCGCGTTAGGTTTTAGAAATTATTGTGTGAATGTATTTGTTGACATGTCTATAATTATTTGTATGAATGCAGTATGTTAGTATCGCGGAGAAATGCAAGAGTAACTATTTAATTTTAGATCTACGCACATAAGCATCTATGGTTGTATGATAACTTGTCAATTTTTCTTTCTTTTATAACTTTTTTTCTTAAGGCCATCAAGAGCTATATAAAGTGTTCGAGGGCAGCTAGTTTGGTATCCTTCGGCTATACATAGGGTAGGTAGTGACAAACAAATTTGGGCCCTACTGGACTTCATTTACAACAAAATAAGCCACAAATACCTGTTTTCCAATTTTAAACTGTTTGGGACTTATAATTTTTATTTTCTCTCACTACCGTAGAAAGTATAATGCGATCGTGTAAAATTTTCAAAATTGTTTTATTTCTGGATATGTATATCTATATATATATTTGTGCGTGCGGATATATGAACAAAATACCTCAGAAACGAAAAATCGCAGGAAGATTTAACCTGATATTCCGTCCATCATCATCCATTAGCTCTCAAGGCCATAGACATGTATGAAATTATTATTAATAATATCAATTTTTTCAATAATCAAAATTATCAATAATTTCTCTTGCTCCGAAAATTACCTTCTTTCGAATGCAGCCACACTAATAAATACATTTATCCTAATAAGTATATACCTTTCTTTTTTTGACGCTAAGGTCCCTGCAAGACCTTGGTCTCCTTTAATAAATTATTGCATTTCTGGCGGTCTTCCGCCTTTCTTTTCCACTGGCGCACTTCCATCCGTCTCAAGTCTCTTTCTACCCTATCTAGCCATCTAAGGCATGGTCTATCTCGGGCAGGCCTTCAACCCCCATTATTTCCTTCATAAGTCCGCCTCAGGCCGCGGTCACCTTCCATACGGTTTAGATGTGCTAACCAGCGGAGCCTGGCGATCTTAACCTTCGTGACCAAATCTTCTTCCTTAAAATGCTCTTTCAGCTCTGAGTTATATCTCGCCCGGTACACGCCTCACTCCACTATCGGGCCAAAGGAAGTCCTTAAAACTCGCCTTTACTAACAATTTAGACGGAGCTCATCTTCAACAGTCAGGGTCCATGCCTCTGCCTTTTGCAGACGTTAACAGGTCGGAGAATCGTCTTATACATGGTTAGTTTGGCGCTTCGGGAAATGTGCTTATTTCTAGGGTCGGCCGTAAGCCAGTACACCTGGCCTATTCTCGACCGCAAGCCTGTTCCTTATAACATGGCCGATATCGTTCTTATTCGTCATAATCAACCTTCGGTATTTAAATTTGTTCGTAACCTCGAAACAGTGCTCTCCTACCATTTCCAAATCGCCTCCTTCTCCTCGTATACTTCGTTTTCTCCGAATTTATCTTTAACCAGTGTCTCGCAGATCAATGCTCTAATTCCTGAAAAACTTCCTTCAAGTGGCTACTGTGTGTATAGGCAAGGCATTGAGTGATACGGTTATATATATTTTTAAAATCAATATATATATGTAACTGATGCAAGTCCAAATAATTTTCCAATATTGCCCGCATCGTAAATAGATGATCTGTGGATCAATCTATTAGATTGAAAACCACATTGGTAAACCCCCAATAACTATAAAGTAGCGTGGATTGCAACTTTGGTTAATGGATTTTCAGTTTTTCCTACTTTTTCGAATATAGCTTCATTTTCTTTAAACTTCGCATTCTAACTAAACAATACTGGCATATTACTTTTATTTAAAGTATTTTTTGACGAAAATTGCTTTTTGAAGAGTTCTGGGGGAGCTACAACGTAAATATTTCCTTTAAAAAGTCGTTTATAGTGCTGCCACTTGATACTAGTACTAATACTAAGGTACATTAAATTATGTAACCGGATGAGGAATGATATGGAAACGTTTTACCGAAAAAATGGTTTACGGGGTTATAGTAAATCTGTGAGTCAGGCTTATGTTTAAACTGCCGTTACAAGATTTGCTGAGGTGGGCAGAGAGTGCTGCTACACAATGTAGTTACATTCAGGTGAACTGAATGCCTAAAAACCAAATAAAATTCCTGTCACCACGCTATGGCCAACTAAACATCTGTTACAAATTAAAAGCTTTACGAAAATGTATATAAATTTTAGAAAGTATTAATTTTCCATAAAAATTAGGTTATTTTCATCCATACAATTACAGACGCTAACATAATGAAATTACAAATCATCAGAAATATTTTCCGTGATAGCCTGCTTCATTTTGTGGTTTCGGGGCGCTCGTCCATCATCAGGATGTCTTTACAATACAGTGTGATAACACTTGCACAGAGCAAAATCAGTATATACACTTTTCTTTATACATCACAAATGTCGGAATTTTGGGAAATCTTTCAATTTTAGTTGCCAACCAATTTACTTCTAGTAAATTTCTTCTTTATCAATACTACTTCATTTAATACAAGCTTTGTTTTCTCATCAAAGGTTTGATGGATTTTGCCTGGGAAAAAGGGTCAGAAAAAGGATATACTTGGCGTCAGATGCGGTGGTAGTACCAAAACCTAATACAGTACCTAGTTTGAGCTTCCTGCGACTTTTGTTTTTGAGATATTTTGTTCACACTAACACTTCGTGACCATTCGCTAAAAGCAATTTTTTCTTAATAAGGGGACTTCAAAACTTTATTTCGATTAAACCCAATTTAGAAAATTTAAGATAATCGCAATACTTACTTTTGCAGTAAGCAGGGAAAATAATTACTGCTTTTCTAAAACATTTGAATTATGTGACTATCTATTATTCCACTAAACTCAGTGGCTAATATTCTTATTTAATTTCTAGATATTATAAGTAAATCACCTGTCGCCTCTGCCACCTTTCAATTAAACAAATTTTATGTTTTAGATGAAATTGTAAAATATATTTATAATATTGAAGTTGAAGTTCTTGAATTCACATTTTTAACATTTTAAAATCAATTAGATATAAGAAGAAACATAATATAATTTTGTTAAACTTGAATGTAATGTTGTACAACCTTTCTGAAACTAACCTTCCTCTTTTCAGTAAACAACATTCTCTGTGATGTTACCGTACATACTTATCGTTTTTTTAAATAGGTTTAACCGTTATAGAATACAATATAATATTTAACGAGAGAGTAAATTTCTCTAACAATTCTGGTTCTGTGGCTACACTCGGTTGCACTCATTTGCAGGGCAAATCTTGAGCTTGGCGTGTAAAAATGGCACTTTACTCTCTTGTCAAATAAATTATTGTACTTTTCGTCCTCTTGAACTAATGCCAAATTATGCTTATTTTTTACATATTACAAAATAGCTATCTGAAATTATGTTCATTAAAAAAAATAATTAATTAACACAAAAAGGGACCAGATTAGCTCAGTAGTAGCGCACTGGATTCCCATGCAGAGGCCTCGCGAGTTCAAGCAGTACTGTCCTTACATTTTCTTCCCCTAGCAACCCCCGAGCTCACTCACTGTCCGGTGTTGACAGTGTTATCTGTAACGAGGGGGGAATACTGCCCGGCATTGCACTGAAAAGGCTCCGGGTGCCAATGACCACAGATATTAACGCGTCTTAATTAAAAAAAATACTAGAAAAATAATAAAACAAATTATTCATTTAGTCTCATGTTCCCTCTAGAGGAAAGTGGACTAGTCATTTTTTCAAGGTCCCAACAGTATCCAGTCTATACTCATATAGCCTGCAAAGATAGTTCATGTGTGCAGCAATTGTCTAGCTTACCACACAGGCACAGGCACTCACTTATACTCACTCACAGGCATTACACTTTATAGACGGCTATTTTCTATATATAAACACTGACTGGTCACAATTACTGAGTTCGAGCGGATTTGGCTTTATGCCATTAAATTTACTATCTAACACATATAAGAGGGTCTGGAGGCACAGCTCCAAAGGCATAGCCGGTATACAATAAATAAATAGAATATTTATTTTATTCATATAAATAAAAGGGTATTACGTATGAAATGGTATTTTTTAGATTATTTTTACGTTTAAATTAAGATTTTTTTTTCACCAACTGTCTCAACAGTCCGCAAGGCTGCCCGGTTTATATAGGAAACCAGAGTTTTTGTGTCGCTTGGCTTGAATTTCTCCTGGATTCCTTAGCCTACATTAATCAGACTTGAAACTTTAATCGATTCCACATTATAATATATATGTACATATGTATTATATATAAATATATATCAGGTATATAATTGCATACTTCAATGACAACTAGGTTTGCCTTTCAAGTCCAAATAATTTTCTAAGTGCAGGTACAAATTTACCACCCTATATGGACTTTATGGTCACTTCCGAGTCATGGTAAGTGATACATACTGGAAGCCTATATATTGTCTGAACAGACAACACCGATGATGCTGACATTCTGTGGTGAGATGAAGACATGTACGAAAACAACAATCTGGGGAATGTCAAATACTATGATGGAGGCGCATCCAGAAACAGTTTTGTTGAATAAATATTGAATGAAAAAAAACAAAACAGAAAACAAGAGAAAAGAATTAAATTTACTTCTTACCCAATGTATTATTTTCTCGACCGTGGATGTTGGATATAAGTGATTAACAATTTTGAATATAGATTCAATTAAATGTAACGTTCTAGCCAACAATTTCCTTACATATTGGTGTGGTGCAAGATTCACTGCCAGCTTATCAAATGGCGCAATCAATGACACTATAAAATTATTTTCATCGAAACTGTGGATATTGTCGGGAAAACCTGGTAAGTTATCAACAAAAGTGTCCACAGTTCCCATTTTTGGACCTCGGATATAGTACCTGCAATCAACTTATATTATTGAACATTTAATTAAAGGAAGTTTAAAATCTATTTAAACGATTTAAATATATTTAAATTTAAATCGATTATATATATTATATATATTATAATCTATTTAAACGATTTAAATTATTTAATTATACCTTAATAAGCGTCCTCTAAATGTTTCGGCTATTATTAAAAAGCTACCATCTTTTGATAGAATTATTCCATTTGCGAAATGAATATTTTTTAAAAGTACTTCACTCCTTTTTTCGGGAATTACATATTTAAGAACCCTGAAAGAAAAGTTTAAATTTTAAAGCAAAAAAAATGTGATGTAAAATACTCAGACGACTTTCTCTTATGCAATTTATATGGTTTTCATTTGTTTATTTATACTGTTACAAATTTCACATTGACCAAAATGTTAGTTGCACTGCTGATAAGCAGATTTTCTTCAAACTCGAAATTTTGGTCACACATTAAATTCTTATTAATATTATAGAGAAGACAGAATCGTATAATATAATACAATGGCACTTTAGAGGCAAAACTAACGTAATCCTTGTCCAAAACCTCTGTAAATGAATTTTCCCAGAAAAACGTTTCAAATCAAATTGATAGTTGAATATATGGATGGTCCGCAATGCTGAATAACATCTGGTATTTTATCCGCCGTAGCATGCGTATTCATTTGGTTTCTGACCGGTTTGAGACTTTCATCCATCGTCAGAGCAAATTCACCAAGTTCGTATAGACAACGTAATGTTTCTGTTGCACTCACCTTGTTTGTATACATGTGGGGAGGTTATAAGGTTTGTTACTATGTGTGTTTGTTCAATGACGAAATGGAATTATTATAAATTATGATCAGACAGAAAATAGTGAATCATAAATAGCATGTTTAGAAGAATACTTTATAACTAAATTTTAATGGTCAAAATTTGGATAGACTATTAAAATTTAGTTAGAAAGTATTCTTCAAAACTTGTTATTTATTATACACTATTTTCTAATGTCTAATCATAATTTATAATAATTCCATTTTGTCATTAAACCCACACACAGTAACATAACCTTATAACCTCCCAACTGTATACAACTAACAAACCAACAAGTGTGAGTATAACAGAAACATTTACTTGAAGTGAACTCTTTACACGAACTTGGTGAATTTGCACTGTCGATAAAGAAAATCCGAAACCGGTCAGGACCAAAATGATGCCTGCTACGACGGATTAAATACCGAACATTTTGTTTGTTTGTGAAAACTGATGTTAGAGGTGTTCCTGAGGGAGTTATAAGCATGCCCCATTGCCTAATAATATATTATTATTAGAGCCGGCTTTGATATCTGGACCTCTACCAACTGCAGCTTGCACAAATAAAATTCCTTCTCAAACTTTTAAATAAAAAATTTTTTCTCATTAATCAGAATGTTTGAGGCTCCCTTGGAATCGATATCTGGCTGCTTGCACCAGAGCAAGGAGGCACCAAAGCTTGCGACATTTTCGCAAGTGTTATATTTTGGATAATTAAATGTAATGTAAAAATTAGAGAAAAAAACTTCATAACTATTTCTAAGTGAATTAAATATTTTTGTAAAGAAAAGTTTTATTACTATGCATTCCTAGAGTATCTTAACGTTAAGGACGGCGCCTTATTAGCTTGGTACTGTAAATTTACATGGAACTAAGGATACATTTAATAAGCGAATTTGACTATTAATAACAAACTTGTACTTAAGTTTTTTACTTAGTAAAGGTTACTGTTTTGTTTTACTTTCTTTGTACTCAGTGTCTGTTACGTATTTCTGGAGTTTAAGGGGAGTTTTAATGCAGCGAAATACGTAACTGTTTGAGTGACAGTCTTGAATTGATAGAGGCCCCTCCCATCAAAAAAGAGACAGGACGTTACTTACAATTTTGGTCACCTAGAGCACTGTTGTAACGTTCTAGCCTTAACACAGGGTATCAGTTTCTCAATCTAATCACCTAGCTAAGTGGCAGGGCCCTAGTAGTTGTAACCTTATCACTACCTCAAGTTCCGTTCTATCTCGTGGAGCTGGTGTGACGCCCAACCAGACTGCATTTTTCGTTCTCAGTGAACATCTTACATAAATCCGTTTGTATTGTGTGAATCACCTTGTGTGATTGCACAATTATCTTCGAATAACATTTTCTAGTGTATGCTAAGTTCGGTGGCGTATCATTAAATCGCTGGATCGCAGTTCTCTTTTTTACGCCGTTCAGTTGCTGTCCCACGTGGGTACTCTTCTTAGCAGTCTGTTAAACCTTTAATTTACAGTCTCATACTCAGTAAGAGCTTATTCAGCAGTGATAGTAGGAGTCACCACTCTAACTAGAGTCAAAATCTGGCGGATGCACGTGGCGTATATTAACATCATCTACATTCAGAGTAAGATAATTTTCCTATTCTTTCCTCTCCTTGATATCTCTACTCTGTTCATTATTAAGTGTTAATATAAGTCGGCGGAAGCCGTTTAAGCGATTATTGCAATCGCCCTGAAGGTAATAGTTCATATTATTTTTTCTTGCCAATACCTTCAGTCTCAGCTCAACATTTATTTGATCACTAATCATTTATCTAATTCCAAGCTAAGTGACTATTCACTGCAACCCCCACTTGTACAGTCTGGAGAGACGGGGTCTCTACACTGGATAGAACGAGTTCTAATTAAAGGAGGTGTACGGAACTATAATAACTTCAAGGCAAGTATACGAACCTTAGCTTTTCTTATTAGCCCTCCTAGTGCTCTTATATTTTCTCTCAACCTAGGTTGAGACTATACAGCTCCGCCTGTCACCTGCACAGTTCCTACATAGTTATTCTTATGCCAACAGCTTTGCAGCTTCGCTGCTGGTCCTCCGTCGGAGGTGAGATCATCCTTCATCAGCAACCTGTGGACAGCCCTGGAAGGGATTGCCTGCCCTTCAGGCAGTCAGAGGAGTTCCCAGGGCATACCCACTCGTCAGTGTGCGTTTTCGGGCTCGGACGTGAGGCGGAAGAACTGGGGAGGTGCTGTGTTCAACAATAAACTTATTGTTATTTTTGAATTGGTGCCTTTTCTGTCTTGTTGCCCCACCCTTCTATCCCTTACAGCAAGACCTGCCTATGGTCTCCGTACGGAGTTCCTGCAGTGGTCTAAACGTTCCCGGAAACCATCTAGTGGTGCCGGATGAGCTCTACCGAGCACGCAAATACGTAACACTGCAACTACCAGAGGCACCTTTTTTGCTTCTTCTTGGCCCTTTTGGTTACTTTACTTTTAAGTAATCACACCTACTGCATTCATTAGAAGAATTTCTTCTTATCCTTGGCCCATTTGGTCTTCTGTGGTTCCGTTATTTCTTTAAGTAACCATACCACATACTGCCACTATAATAATCACTCATTAATTGATTTTTTGAATTTTAGTATTGCTGTTGGCTTAACCACTTGTAGGATTTCTTGAAGTAAGCTATTTTACATAATTCTTGTTACTGGCCTGTACGTTTGAATCTCGTTTGTGTACTATATGTTATCGATATTTACGCATTAACATAAAACAACTATTGCTATTACTTGGTTGTTTCTATTATTGTCATTTAATTAGTTGTGCTCATAGCTTGGTCCTATTTAACCTACATCTTCTATATATCTGATATTTGGGTTTTCGTTATATTTGTTATATCAGTTCAACATGGCTAATCCTGTTAAACTTTCAGGTGTTGCTTTTGAACGACTTTGCCGCTCGGCCTTGCGCCGTCTTAACAAGCTTCAGAGCGAGGTAAATGACGCCTTGCGGAGCGGTACTGCTACTAACGCAACCTATCAGCGTCTGAGGACTTCACTTACAGAGGGTTATACACAAAAATTGACGGCCTTGGAGCCCTTTAACTACTCTTCTGAAAGGGTGCCCGACCTGAGTGAGGAACGATTGGAAGAAGGGTTAAACTCTATAGACGATTTGTATGGTAACATATGTTCACAATTGGATAGTTTGATTGCCAATTCGGAGCCCTTAGCCTCTTCCACTGTAATAGGTTCGGCCCCTGCTGTCCCTACGCAACCATCTTCTTTAAGTGCCTCTACGGCTGGGGTTCCCACTCAGTCAGTTCCAAAATTTTCAGGCAACCAAGCTGACTGGTCCAACTTCTTTTCGCGATTTTCCTCAATCGTAGATTCCAGTGAAGCCTTATCTGTATTACAAAAGTTTCAGTATCTTATAGATTCTCTAACCCCGGAAGCACAGCGACTTATTTCTCATCTTGAATTCAGAGCTGAGCAGTATCCTGTAGCGTTAACATTACTTAAGAATCGCTACGAAAAGCCTAGGCGCATGGCTTACAATCATGCAACAGCCCTGCTTAAGCTTCCTCAGCTGAACTCTAAGTCAATAGACAGTTATCAAGATTTCTTAGATCATCTGTCATTACATTATCAGGCCTTAGTAGCAATGCCAGAGGTGGATGAACATTCTGCTATAGTCATGACATTACTTACATCCAAGTTGGATTCAGCAACTGCTATGAAGTTTGAAGCTCACCATCGCGCTTCTAATTCCGCTACTGCTCTTCCAAAGCCTACAGAGCTTCTTAAATTTTTGCATGATCAGCTACAGATCAAACAAGCTGTAGAGCCAGCTGTGCACACTCCAGGTCCTTCGATGGGACCCACTACTCGTGTTAAGAAGGTTGCCTATGCCACTACAACACGCACATCACAACAGAGTTGCCACCTTTGTCACTCTGTTGAGCACAAACTGCAAGCTTGTCCCACTTTCACTCAAAAAAGCCCTAAGCAGCGTTTCGAGTGGGTAAAATCCAACAAAGTATGCATCAATTGTTTAGGCAAGCATAAAAATCGCTGCTCTTCTTCTTTTACATGTCGAGTCTGCCATAAACAACATCACACCTTGTTGCATTTTAGGCTACCTAATAATAATACTGTAGCCAAAACCAAGACTTCCGTGCCTACTTCTCCGGCTCCCCCCTTAGCAAACTCAGCAACAACAGCTCAGTCTGATCACAGGGCATCTCCGGTTTCAGTCCCAATAGCGGCTGTTTCACCTGCTAACAATACTGTGTTGCTAGCAACTGCCTTGGTAACCTTAAGAACTCCAACTGGAGCCTATCGAGTAGTGAGGGCTTTGATTGATACCGGTGCCGGAGGCTCATTTATTGCAGAACATTGTGCGCAATTATTGAATTGCAAACGTTCTAAGGCACAAGTAACTGTTCAAGGGGTAGGTCCTACTTCGGCCAATGCAAAGGGAACATGTACCCTTTCAATTTCGAGTGTAAGTAACTATACAATTGCTGAGGCTCATCCGTTTATTATATTACCTAAACTTACACAGCCTACTCCTCAAACCTACATCTCCCCTGAGTTGCGTCAACGCACCAGGAATCTAATTCTGGCCGATCCCACCTTCGATACTCCATCGAGGATTGACTGTATACTGGGCGCCGAGTTATTTTCTCGGATTTTCACTTGTGAACCACCTGTTCCTACAGGTCCAAATTTGCCAGTAGCCATGCCATCAGTGTTTGGCTATATCATTATGGGCTCCGCCCCAACACTCCAATCATGCTCCGAATCTAGTTCAACTTCATCTGTCGAATATGACAACAAGGTACCTGCCTTTCATGCAGTTCCATCTAATGAGCTCCATGCCTTGATGGAGCAATTCTGGGTTACCGAAGAGCCACCTGCTGCACCTTCTCGTGTACCCCCTGAAGCTGAACAGTGCGAACAATATTTTCGCACATCTACTATAAGGCACCAATCGGGGCAATACCAAGTAAGACTGCCCTTCATTAAGGCAGATACTTCATCTCTACGGGGTTCTCACAGCCAAGCCTATACTCGTTTTCTCGCTTTAGAGAGACGTTTTACTCGAGATCCCGAATTTAAACAACTTTACGTGGATTTTATGCGCGATTATCTTAAGCAGGGACACATGGTTGAGACTTCCTCAACTCCCACATACTACATTCCACATCATGGGATTTTTAAGAAGCGCGGAGACACCTCAAAAATTAGAGTGGTCTTTGATGCCAGCGCTAAACCTGCTGGGGGCACTTCACTCAATGAATTATTATATCCGGGCCCCAAACTACAACCGCTACTATCAGATATCATCACGCTCTTTCGTAGATTTCCTTATGTGTTTTCATGTGACATTATGCAAATGTTTCGACAAATTAAGGTCCATCCAGATGACTGGTGCTATCAAGCCGTTTTATGGCGCGATAATCCTGGTCAACCCTTGAAAACATATCTTCTTACTACAGTTACCTATGGAACCAGGTCGGCTCCGTATCTCGCGTTGAGAACTCTAGCCCAGTTGGCAGAGGATGAGTCTGCAGGGTTCCCTAAGGCATCTGAAGCTCTCACCACCAGCGTTTTTGATGACATCTGCGTTGGCGCATATACTCTCTCAGAAGCTACTGCCTTGCGTGATGAGGTTATTGCCTTGTTGGCCACTGGCGGATTTACACTCCGCAAGTGGGTATCCAACCACCCATCTATTTTAGATGGACTTCCAACTGACCATTGCATAACCACTGTAGCGGAAGTATCATCTCCCATAGCTCTTCTTGGGACACACTGGGATCCTAATCAAGATACATTGAGTATATCGGCGGAATTTAAGTCTCGCCCTGCTTCGGTATTGACCAAACGTCGAATTTTATCTACTATTGCTCAAATCTTTGACCCATGTGGTTGGTTGTCTCCTTTTACGATGACAGCGAAGTGCTTTATCCAGCGCCTTTGGGTTTTACCCTTGGATTGGGACACCCCTCTCGAGTCTGGCCTTGTTGAGGAATGGTCTGTTATCTTTTCCTCTTTTAGCTTAGTTTCTAGCTGCTTCATAAATCGGCCTTTGCCACATACGTCTGCAAGGGACCCTGTAGCCCTTTATGGGTTTTGTGACGCATCCAAACGGGGCTACGCAGCCGTATTGTATCTGTGCGCATCTGCTTCTACTGGCCCGCCCGTTCTGCTGGTATCTAAAACTAGAGTAGCTCCGCTTAAAACCCAGTCCATTCCGCGACTGGAGCTCTGCGGCGCTCATTTGTTGGCCTTACTGACCCACCATTATTATACGTTATTGTCACGTTCGCTTCACATATGTGACCTACATCTGTGGACTGACTCTCAAATTGTCTTACGGTGGATATCCATCGAGCCGCACAAGTTAAAGACCTTTGCAGCCAATCGGGTTGCCCAAATTTCAGAATGGGTACCCATGCCCACTTGGCATCACGTTACTTCAGGTCAGAATCCTGCCGACTTGGCCTCCAGAGGCACTACTATGTCTCTGTTATCCTCTAGTGCACTATGGTGGCACGGCCCTGAGTGGCTTCCTTTTCCTTCTAACTGGCCCTCTGATATCCCTAATCCTTCGTTTACTCCGGAAGAATTAGAAGTGTCTTTACCTGCTAAGCCGTTGTGCACAGCTGTGCCGGCGCCTATTAATTTATTTGCCGCTATATCCTCTTGGCCTACACTTCTTAAGGTGGTTAAGATTATCTTAACCTGGCGTTACAAAACCAGTCCTACGTTTATTTCCTACCAGGTTGTGGTTGACCGTATCTGTCTATATATCCAACGCCAATCTTTTGGTCCCGAATTAAGGGCCTTACAAAACGGAACTCAGGTGCCCGTCAGTCTTAGACGGTTGACACCCTTTTTAGACCCCAGTGGGCTAATTCGAGTTGGAGGCCGCTTGGCTCTTTCAACTGTAGTTCAGCAGCGGCATCCGATCCTGCTACCCAAAGCACATCCTTTGGTTGCTCTTCTTATCCGCTATTATCATATAGCACATCTTCATGCTGGACTCAATCAGGTTCTGTTTCACTTGTCGCAGCGTTTTTGGATTATATCTGCAAGACAAGCCATTCGAACTTGTATCTTTAAATGCGTTACATGTTTCAGAAGTAGACCTTCACACGTACCCCCCCTTATGGGGCAGTTACCAGCGGCTAGAGTCAACCCCGCGCCGCCTTTCTACCATACTGGTATGGATTTTGCAGGCCCATTTACTGTTCGAAGTTCGCATTTACGAAAGGCTCCGCTACTTAAGGTTTATCTTTGTTTATTTGTGTGTTTTGCCTCCAAAGCAGTTCACCTAGAGCTCGCAACGAGCTTAAGCACCCCAGAGTTTATCAATGTCCTTAACAAGTTAATAGCTAGACGAGGTTGCCCTGCCCAGTTGTATTCAGATTGTGGTACTAATTTTGTGGGCGCATCAGTTCTCTTGCGAAAGGCCTTACAAGCCTTCCTGCAACTGTTAAAAACCTCCCCACAGGTTGAGGAGTTCTGTAATCTACGAGGTATTACCTTCAATTTCAACCCTCCTGCAGCACCCCATCAGGGCGGATTGTGGGAACGGGTAGTTCGGTCCACGAAATTCCATCTGAATCGTGTTCTTAAACAACAAATTCCCACCTTTGTCGCTCTTCAGACCTTGGTGATTCGTATTGAAGGAATCTTAAATTCTCGCCCGATTACTCCTATGTCTAGCGATCCTTCAGATTATAGTGCACTAACGCCTGGACATTTTTTAATAGGTCGGCCACTAATGGCTTCTCCTGAATCCGACCTAAGCTTACTACAATTCTCTCCACCTTCTTATCGGTTGCTTCAAGCTACCATTCAGTCATTCTGGAATCGTTGGAGACGTGATTATCTCCCACTGCTACAACCGAAACAAAAGTGGACTGTCAATCAGCCAAATTTGAAGGTTGGCGACTTGGTGCTTTTAGATGAACCTAACACTCCTATCTCAACATGGCCGCTTGCAAGGGTCCTAGAGGTGTATGAGGGCTCGGATGGGGTGGTCAGACAAGTTAAGCTTCGAACTTCACGTAGTAGTTTTGTTAGGCCAGTAACAAAACTGTACAAACTACCTATAGATTGAGTGATTCAGCGGGCCTTTTTTCTCTTGGTGGTTTTGCTCCACCTCCCTTCCATTTATTATTATATATACTAACCTCTCAACGCCTCTCTGATGACGGAGACGTGCAGGGGAGCGTGTAATTCTCTTCTCTCCTTCGAATTTACTCTTTTTCTTCTCACCCTGCACTGAGTTTACGAGAGGCGGGGTCTGCATAAAAATATTCTCTCATTACTCTAGTTATTTATTGATTATTATATCTCCCTTCCCTCTCCCTTGTTGTTTTTGTTTGGTGTTGGAGATTTACAATGTTTTTATGGAGCCTTGCTCGCTCCTTTGATTTTGCGCGTTTGCGCCCTTAGTTAAAGAGCGGTTGCTCTTATTGGTAAGGTGTTGCCGTGGCTTATATCCACGCTTCTTCGAGCCCAATGGCTCTGTCTGGGGCTTTATCTTCTGGGCATTTCCTGCCCCCCCCCCCAGTGTTACGTATTTCTGGAGTTTAAGGGGAGTTTTAATGCAGCGAAATACGTAACTGTTTGAGTGACAGTCTTGAATTGATAGAGGCCCCTCCCATCAAAAAAGAGACAGGACGTTACTTACAATTTTGGTCACCTAGAGCACTGTTGTAACGTTCTAGCCTTAACACAGGGTATCAGTTTCTCAATCTAATCACCTAGCTAAGTGGCAGGGCCCTAGTAGTTGTAACCTTATCACTACCTCAAGTTCCGTTCTATCTCGTGGAGCTGGTGTGACGCCCAACCAGACTGCATTTTTCGTTCTCAGTGAACATCTTACATAAATCCGTTTGTATTGTGTGAATCATCTTGTGTGATTGCACAATTATCTTCGAATAACATTTTCTAGTGTATGCTAAGTTCGGTGGCGTATCATTAAATCGCTGGATCGCAGTTCTCTTTTTTACGCCGTTCAGTTGCTGCCCCACGTGGGTACTCTTCTTAGCAGTCTGTTAAACCTCTAATTTACAGTCTCACACTCAGTAAGAGCTTATTCAGCAGTGATAATAGGAGTCACCACTCTAACTAGAGTCAAAATCTGGCGGATGCACGTGGCGTATATTAACATCATCTACATTCAGAGTAAGATAATTTTCCTATTCTTTCCTCTCCTTGATATCTCTACTCTGTTCATTATTAAGTGTTAATATAAGTCGGCGGAAGCCGTTTAAGCGATTATTGCAATCGCCCTGAAGGTAATAGTTCATATTATTTTTTCTTGCCAATACCTTCAGTCTCAGCTCAACATTTATTTGATCACTAATCATTTATCTAATTCCAAGCTAAGTGACTATTCACTGCAACCCCCACTTGTACAGTCTGGAGAGACGGGGTCTCTACACTGGATAGAACGAGTTCTAATTAAAGGAGGTGTACGGAACTATAATAACTTCAAGGCAAGTATACGAACCTTAGCTTTTCTTATTAGCCCTCCTAGTGCTCTTATATTTTCTCTCAACCTAGGTTGAGACTATACAGCTCCGCCTGTCACCTGCACAGTTCCTACATAGTTATTCTTATGCCAACAGCTTTGCAGCTTCGCTGCTGGTCCTCCGTCGGAGGTGAGATCATCCTTCATCAGCAACCTGTGGACAGCCCTGGAAGGGATTGCCTGCCCTTCAGGCAGTCAGAGGAGTTCCCAGGGCATACCCACTCGTCAGTGTGCGTTTTCGGGCTCGGACGTGAGGCGGAAGAACTGGGGAGGTGCTGTGTTCAACAATAAACTTATTGTTATTTTTGAATTGGTGCCTTTTCTGTCTTGTTGCCCCACCCTTCTATCCCTTACAGCAAGACCTGCCTATGGTCTCCGTACGGAGTTCCTGCAGTGGTCTAAACGTTCCCGGAAACCATCTAGTGGTGCCGGATGAGCTCTACCGAGCACGCAAATACGTAACAGTGTCACTTATATTTTTTCCCAGAATCGGTTAGATTTTGTTCTCTCATTCTCATTTATTATTATTTTCCTAATATTTCTTTCTTTTTGGAGTAAGAGAAATAATACTGTCGGCCTCCGGGCAGTGTTCTCTCGTTACAAATATCACTATCATCACCGGGACAGTGAGCTATAAGTTCTTAAACGAGAAAATCTAAGGGCAGCTGCTGAACTCAAGGGTAAACTCGGGACATTCGCATACTTAGCGAGCGCTAGCACTTAGCTTTTTCTATATTATCTCTATTTCCTCTACAACCCACCCCTTCTCTATATTATTATTGCATAATTCCCGCCCCTTCTCTATATTATTATTGCATAATTGTTCCTATTCACAATGAGGAAATAAATAAAGACTATATTATGGTGGTACCTTCCTCTTCCATTTCCTAGATAAGTGTATAATCCATCAAACAGGTTATGTGTTGTTGAGGAATCAGTCCAATATATAGTATTATCAGAAATTACTAAACCGTTTGGTATCATAGGGCGATTACCATCAATTTCTTGTTCCATTGGGACAAGTGTCTCATATTTACCTGAAATATTTAGTGAATTTACATTAAACGCGTGAAAAACTTGTTGGCATTCCTTAGTGCTAACAAAGAAAACCCTCCTCAACCTTTCACTGGCAGTACACTCATAATTATTGACACAACCGAAAATGTTGTAGTAAGTTTTCCATACTTCTCTTACTTTAAATGAGCCCCTGAAGATGGCAAACAATGTTTGCCGAATCGTCGGGTTTTAAATAGAAAAAACACTAAAATTATTTTGTGTTTTTTACCCTGGAAATTTCCTGGTCGACAAGCCAACAATCAGATACATCAGACTGCTTTCTCTTATTTTTCTTTCTGGCATCTTTTGTGAACTACTAATCAAGTTTTGTTTAGTTGGTCATTGCATTTGAATTTTAATTTTGTGCAGTACTTGAATAATATATTTGAAAAAAAAAGACTTCGTCCTATTTCTTCATATTTATTGAGATTATAGGATTTAATTGGACTTTAAGTGGATTTTTATTAGATAAGTTTTTCTCACCAAGAAGTAACACGGAAAAGAAAAAAAGACGGAGAAGTGTTGGGTCTCCAGAAGAAATGAAATATAAAAAAATATAGTTCACCTGATAGAAAGATGGGTAATAAAGATGGAGAATTTTCGAGCTCTGTATCTATGAAATAGTTCAGATCTATTTTAAGAAGTGAATTATTAGAAGTGAACTTTCCTAATAAGGAAGATTTTAAAAAATTAGAAACGAAAATTCATGAAGCGCTACAAGAAAATATAGTGATGAAAAATGAACTAGATTGTATGAAAGAGAGAAAGAAACTTAAAAACTAAATAAACTTGTTGATGAATAAAGTAAAATCAAAAAATCTAATTTTTCGAGGTGTTGTTTCTAAGACAGATGAGGATCACAACAAGGTATTAATAGAATTTTGTAGATCGGTATTGGGAGTGGACGCGGATTTTAAAATACAGAGACTATCTTTTATGCTATATAGCTGGTAGAAATGCCGCTTTATTAATTTCGTGGTTTTAATTTTAAACGGGCGGGAAGCCAGAAATAATAATGACAATCAACTAGGGAAGAGACTAGCTCAGTGGTGGCGCGCTGAATAGTAACGTGGAGGTGTCCTGCAGTGCTGCCCTTAGATCTTGTCTTCCTAGGAGCCTCTACAGCTCACTGTCCAGTGATGGTTCTCTCGTCAGTAACGAGAGAACACTGTCCGGAAGCCGGCAGTGCACTGAGAAGGCTCCGAGCACCAATATTGTTCGCGCCTTAAATTAAATAATAATAATGAACTGAGAGGGAAGGGATTAGCTCAGTGGTTGCGTGCTGGACTCTCACGCGGAAGTCTCCCGGGTTCGTGTCTAGCAGTACTGGACAGTAGAAAAGAGAAAGTTTTAATGTTAATATTTCGGAAATGGTTCCCACCTTCAGTAGGGCGCATCTATTTTCAAAAATACCGGTAACTGTAATTGGTATATTAAATTTTAAGAAGCAAAAACTGCAAATTTATCATACATGTGTTAAAAACAAATTACATATTTCTCAAACTGTTACATTTTTTAAATACAGATAGTTGAGCATAACTTTTGGTTATTTTTATAAACAGTAAACTGAGAAAGGTGGTTTTCATTCATGTTATACAGAAATAATACGACATATTCAATGTTGCACTTTCGACTAGCCGCCAACCTTTGTTGGCTCCCTTGAAGATGCCTACACGAGGTATGAATTTCGAGCTTCTTGCGATTTGACATTTCTAAATTACTTGGTTCCCTATTTATTTCTTACAAACTCACACCGAGTTATAATTTTTTGTTAATTCGGGGAACCTCAAAACGAAAATTTCCGAGCAAAACACAATTTCAGAAAATTGCTACAATTGCAATACTTCCTCTAACATCAGTTAGAGTAAGTTTTTCTTTCAGTAAAATATTTAATCAAAACTGTTGAAGAACTGGTGAAACATATGATGGATGAATTGTATAGCGGGGTGGCTACAAAACCAAATCTATTGCGACTTAGAAGATGTATTTAGCCCCTATGCGTGGCTATGTTTGTAAATTTTATAGCCGAAATGTTAGAAATATGCAGATGCGTTAGTGTCGGGGAAGGGAGTGCAGTGACTCCCTGGAGTTGCTTACCCGGCACAATAAAGTGCAGCTGGTATGGATGCCGGGACACAAGAGGATTGAAACTAATGAGCTAGCCGACCAACACAGTAGCTACTGGAGGCTAAGCAGTGGAGGTGGTGGTGATGCCCCAGGGCTGTGTTAGAGAAGAATAAGAGAAACCCTAATCTAAGCAGATATCAGAATTGTCTGATAGCGGGCCTATTTACAGGGCATGGTAGGTTCAAAAAACATCTCACAAGTGATAGTAATTAATTCGGAGCCCTTGTGCAGACTGTGTCAGGAAGAGGAGACGGCCTCTCACCGGTTGTTCGACTGCGTTGCAATCGGCACGTTGAGACTGGAAGAAGGACTAGTAGGGAAGGTCCTTGACCTGATGAAGAGTGGAGGTTTCCTCTACCAAACACAAGGGGGTTGGTACAATAAGGCTGAATAGATTGGCTGTGCTGTCTGGATTTGAGCCCCTCCCCCTGGGTCATTCTATTCTAGTGTCAGGGAACTTAGTGTAAATTTTGTCCATGTTCACTCATTATCTGCCGCCTGTATTAATTACAAGCAACAGATAGATATTCTGTATATCTCATTCAAACAATGTTTTCAGAGAGGACTATGAAATTATTAATTAGATAAATAATATTTACCAGTTGTTATATTTAACCTCAGCAAGCCATAATAAGCATCTGCCACGTATAATAATCCAGATTTATCAAACTTTAAACCCAACGGACGACCACAGATATGCTCCTGATGAAAGCCATCTGAAAAATCACCTTAATTAAAATAAAAACGCTATATTCAAATGTTAAAAAAAACAAAAAAGAACATCTTATAAGATGGACAGTGTTTTTACCTTAGTGGTTATTTACTGCCTTTTCACATAAACTAAACATTACCGTCTAATTTAAGTCCAGAAATTATAAAAGATTGTTATGTACCCACCACAAGGCTTTCCAGTTACAAGAACAGGATCTAACTTTTTCGTAGATGATATCTTATATATGAAACCACCATGACAACTAGTATATAAATCATTATTGTAAACTGCAAAATCTTCGGGTCCTTTCAGTTTACCTTCAAATAATCGTTCTGCATTATTTAATTTTCCATTAATGCTAAGAGGACCCTGAAAATGTGCACCAATTAATCTAAAAAAAAAAAAATGATGTAAATAGAATTGGTAAGGAAATGATAGAATTGGATATATCCTCATAAGACTAGTCTAGAAGACTAGTTACTCAAAGATATTTAAAGATTCAGACAAGAGACTGCCGGGCATGCTTTATGTTGTGTTTTGTCCTGGAAAACGCGGTGAGACTGTTTGTTATCTAGAACTGTGGGCTAATAGGAGCTAATAAATCATTAGGTAATCTAGATGTAGTAAAGGTTTTTAAGGCAAGCCGATTTCCTGGACGGAACATGCTTGCTAACCCCGATACCAAGAAAGCTCCCCGAGGAGAAAACAAAAACACAAATTTTATTCTAATTCATAATTTTGTAAGCGGCAGGATGAATATACTGAAAATGCACTTTCGACAAAATAACTTCCTCAGAAAAATCTTTAAAAAAACAATTACCTGGAAATTATTAAAAGATCTTACATTTTTGTATAAACATATGAGAAGCTAAATTATTAGGTGGTTCATTTATTGACTTTTGGCTTATCACTCTGTTGTTTAATACCTTCAGAAATAAACAAACACCTTCGAATAGTTAAATGTCCAGAGACACAAATAAAACAATCTGTTGAACGACCAGGTCCGTTCTCCACATAAATCCAAATTCAATAATTACCGAAATTTTCAGAATGAGGGATCTCAAAGAGTATATATATTCTGAATACGGAAAACTTGGTATACAAAAGCAATAAGAGAAGTAAAAAATATTCCTGAATCAGCAAAAAATATTTTGTTAATTAAACAAAAAATTTAAAAACTTACGTATAAGATTCAAAATCCAGATCTGGTGGTAAGCCAGGCATAAATAAGAGTACCATAATGACTATACTAATTTTAATAATCCAGGACAAAAATGTTCCAAATATTTTCCCGGTAACGCCAAGCCTAAAGAAATTCAGGACAAAATTAGAGTTTAAAAAAATGTTCTAAAATCATTTTAAATCACTAACTCTGGGCATGTATATTTTGTTATTTGAAAATTTCTAACATACTTGGCCATGTTACAACACTTATTTTACCCAGTAAAATGTAAGGAGTTTAGGTTTCTAGTGCCTGTTAATTAAATAATATGTCAAGTTTTTCTTATAACTTGAATGAGATGTAATTTATTCGAAAATGTGGAAAGATTTGAAATATATCAACAGATACATGTGATTTTTACTAAATTATTAGCTTATCCATCTCTACGGTGACTAATTTTTCGTTACATCTACTAGCACATCGTAATAATTCTATTGGCAAAATCAGATGAGCATTGCTATTTATAAAACTAGAGATATAAAGGTCAAAGTGATATTCATTGTGTTGCCAGCTTTCCATAAGACAAAAGAAAAATAAATCAAATTCATACATGTTTGCTGAATTCTTCAAATGTTTATGATCCTAAATAATAACAATATATGTAAATAATAATAAAATCACTGATATGAAAAGGAATCTGACAGGGGAGCACTCAATTTTAATACCTAGAATGATAAACTGTAACTGAGAATGATAAGCAGTTGTTGGGCAGGTTATGGAATTAGAGCAGTATGGTTTGCTTCGAAGCATCGATTATAATAAAACAAAGTCTTAATATACATATCGATGGACACGGGGAAAAAGTGGAATTTCATAGGAGAGCTGTTTTAAAATTCTATACTTTTTCACAAATCACCTGACCGAGCAAAATGAATATTTTTTGCGCACAAAACTATGAATTGCTTCAAATTTCACCATGGTAATGTAAATATATGCAATTTACAAATTTATTGTGTTTTATTAGACTTATCCAATTTTGCCCAACACCATCAACTTTTAAAGTTTGAAATTTGCCATCCTTTTTTGCCTGAGAACTATAATCAAAAAAATTATGCATTTCCATTTTCACCTTGAAAGGATTCTATATTTTAGCTATCCTCACTAAATGCATCCAGTCATTGAAGTGGTTTATCTTCATCAGTGTATTTCTCTTGAATCGTTCAATTACCGCATGGTCGCTGTCGCATTCCATATGTGTGTGACCGCTGGTATGGAATTTAGGATTTATTGTTTCGATTCCAATTTCGGGGTTAGTGAGGGCTTATAAAAACATTACTGCAACAGTATTATTCTTATTCTGGCCAGCACATTGATCAGAGATATTTTACGTGTCGGTATCAAGAGTGATCAACTAAATTTGCTCTGTGTAAGTTTGTGTGATCACACTTTTTCGACAAAACATCCTGATTGGGCGAACGCCCGAAACTGGTCGATGGCCACAAAAAGAAGCAGGCTATCACGGAAAATATTTCTGATGCGCTTTTCCAGCTCTCGGAAACAACCATAAGACTTCAGTTAATGTCTGGTGGTAAACTTTTTAAATGTCTGTACAAGCAATAAGCTATCTGATTAGCGCTCCTTCCCGAAATAGTATCGCCCCACATGAAACAAGTATCAGCCTTATCATATTCTAAGTCATGAATAGTTAAGTTAAAGCTCCAAAGTTAGCTAAATGGGGAGTACGTAAACACTAGTGCAAATCAAAAGTGAATGTTTCTTGGAGTGGTTAGCTTTTGCGATCTCTTTGTCAATTCTTTTAGAAGAATAAGCCTTCTTAGCCTGAAAGTGATGAGAATCTCTTTCGGCAATTACTTTGTTTTTTTCTTCACCCATTGAAGCCTGTATTTTAATTTCAAATATATCACATTTGTGAAATGTGTCTTTTTTTTGGCGTATTAAAGCACAGTTTTATTAAAACACTGAGTAAAGAGATTCTACATTGGATCATGTCTGTCTACAACTGATGCATCTTTGAAATTGATAAGTCGGAGGGCAAATATTTTTTATAACTCTGAGCACGGCAATAGTGGCTTTCATAATGCGGAAATGAATTTATATGATCGTTGATGTCTTGAATTTCTGTGACGGTACGTTTATTTTTCGGGGATGCTAGACCTCGACTATCGGGAGCTATGATTCCAGAATGGGATAGCTTTTTTTTATTATTTAGTACTGGCTCGGCAAAGATAGTCAATCATGCTGACTGGGAAAGATATAAGACCCTCCTCCAGCGCCGTATTGGTCCCATAAATGTCCAGGGGGATACCATTGCTGGTGTCGATATTGCGGTCATAGAGCTGACGGAGTGGGCGTAAGTGGGGAGGTATTAAAGAAAATACCCACTAATCGCACGCGTTGTGTTCCTTGGTGACACGGGAACTGACAGCAGCCAAAAAAGAAGTACCCAGGAAGCGAAGACGGTACCAACGGGAACCAAATGTGGCAGACCGTCAAAGATATCTATATGAGTATCGGGATGCCCGAAGGCAACAAGATGGTAACGCAAGTTGGAGTCACTCCCAAGGCCTCAAGCGGAGTTCGTGGAGTCAGAAGGCAATAGAAATCCATGGGGTATTGTGTACAAGGTGCAGTCAAGTAAGATGAAGACTGACCTGATACTCGTTAGTCTAAATATGGACGGAGTGTCGGGTGCTGGATCCTGGAGAGAGCCTACTCAGCACTTACTGAAAGTACTCCTCCCTGAGGATAACCCTCTGTACGACACCCAGTTGCAAATAAGTCGACGCGAAGCAGCCTATGAGTCACCCGCTCTGAATGAGTCCATGACTGAGTTTGATATATATGATGCTAAGTTTGTTATTGGCGAAATTAAGAATAAGAAGGCTCCAGGAATGGATATGATTAATGGAGAAATTGTCCGGAAAAATGAGGACATTTTAAGCCAATACCTGCTTGACCTTTTCAATGGATGCCTAGACTGGGATATTTTCCTAGTCAATGGAAAACAAAACTTGTTAAAGCATTGTATAAAGGTGGAAACAAGCCCATCGATGATGCAAAGTCGTATCGATTGATGCAACTCCTGCCCGTTTTTGGGAAACTGCTTGAGAAACTGATTACAATGAGATTAAAAAGCTTTATCAGTTTCGGTCCCAGTCAGTATGGTTTTGTATCGGGTAGATCGACGACAGATGCGATATCGAAAATCCTGAAATTGGTGCGTAGCAGTGGGTACAAATATGTCCTCACAGTCTTCCTGGACATAGCTGGTGCCTTCGATAATGTCTGGTCGCCGACTGTGTTGGAGTCACTCAGAAGAAGAGATTGTCCACCGACTCTTTTGAAATTGATACAAAGCTACCTCACCCAAAGGGTGGCGGT